>JAVQIZ010036644.1:0-18807 GCA_036023535.2 Galaxias brevipinnis
CTCTTTTTTTATCCCCGGGGTCCACTGAAGCGTCCCCCCCCCCCCCCCCCCCCCCCCGGCCCTCTGATGACAGGGCTGCTCTCAGTATTGTTTCCCCTCGCTGCAGTCCTCCCCGTCACGTTGATCTGCGTGCGGGTTTTCTTTCTCTCCTTCTTTTTCTTCTTCTTTTCCGTGTGTGTGTGAGCGCGTGCGTGCGGGAGCGCAAGGAGGAACGGGGCGGGGTGCGTCTCAGGCCGTTTGAAGTGGAGCTCTTTATGGCCCCAACATCTGCAGGCCCGCACCGCTGTCCAAAACACACGCGTGCACACACACGATAAACACAAACACACACCCTCACGCATATAGACACACTCACACACACCCATACACACGTTTGACACGCACACTTACACACTCTTCCCAGCTGGCTCTACAAAGGACGAGGGGGCACGAACATGGGGCCTACCTAACTACATCCCTGTGTTGGAGCCAAGGCAGCCCGACCGGTGCAGGTCTCAGCCTGTCCCAGCCTGCCCCACCAGGACACCCAAACGGGGCCAGCACGGCCCTGTTCACCCTGTGCCACGGCGCTGGTGCCCCGCGGTATGGCCCTGTTACTGGTGAGGGAGCCCTTTACAGTTAGCAAAGCAACATTCCTGTTTTCTGCAGGATACCTAGCTAGAATTGCTTCACAAAAACACAAAAACACACACAGAAAACATCTTTAAAATGGACAAATGGGATACCAGACAGGGACTTCAAAGAAAAAAGATCTTTAATCATGAACATATTCAAAAACTAACAACATGAAACCTTGTTTTAGCTGGCTGAGGCAATATGTTGCTTAATCTAAGGGTTCCTGCTTGACCCTAATTTGCTAATAACTGTGATCCAGTTTCCCTTCCAGATGCTTTGCCTTGACCAGTGTGGCATGTAAAACTGACCCAGAGTCAGCGGATAGGGGCGGCAACACGCGACACCTGCAGTCAGTTCAGCCACAGATATGCACACCTGCACTCAGAGCACGCCGAGACAGGAGGCACACACTTTCACATGACTGGCCAAAGAGCTGGCGGAAGAAGAAAGAGCACAGTGTGTGTGTGTGTGTGTGTTCGTGTGTGTTTCTCTCCGCGTGTGTATTTCTGTGTCTGTGTGTGTGCAGTGTAGGTGTGTTAGCGCTTGTGTGTTTGTGCCTGTTTGTGAAAACAAAGAGTGTGATGGCGTGAACGTGTTGCTGCACTCGATGGAGGTAGTAAAAAAAAACTGGGAGAGAGAGAGAGAGGAGGGGGGGGGGGGCAGGTGAGCCGACTCACCGGCGCAGATTGTGGGAATTCCAGGAGAAGACGAGGGCCGTCCATTACATGTTTAGGGCTGATTACAGACAGCCAGCGCGGTTGGCATGTGACATGTGTATGGATGATGTAGAGCTGTTTCACTGCTAATGGAGCACCTCTTTTATGTCGGGCCATGAGTAATAGCCCTTTGATCTTTAGTGCTCTGTTTGCATTGGGGATCGCCCCTCTCCCTCTCTTCTTTTTCAAATTCAACACAAGGGACTCTCTCGTGCGTCTGGATTCAATACGCACCAATGGATTGACACAGAAAACCATGTATGTGATGCCATGATGGGAATGAAACACCATAGTTGATTGTAGTAGAATGGAGGTGGGGAGACGCGTCACAGGGGGCTTCAGTGAAAGGAGGCATGCGTGTAACCTTTGCATCCACATACAGGTGCATTTGTTGGCACACGTCTTGCATAGACCAAATGGTATCAATGCTGTTCAGAAACAGTTTCAGACGCAAAATGGAATCCCTAGAACTGCCATTCCCAATGATTCGATTGGGATCTATTTGGGAAAAGCGGACCTTTTGACTTCTCACAGGTTCCCAAACGCAGCAGGCACCCTTCTTCAAAACTGATAGCAGTTTATTTACAAAGATCAAAGAGACTGATTGTTTGGAGTATGACTACATATCCCAATCTGATTCCCTAATTGAGAACCCTATAGCCTCCGTGTTTTAAAGTGCGCTAAACGATTTGGAACATTCTTTGATGAGATAATTAAGAGCGCACCTACGCTGCGCTGCGGTCGGGTGGTGGTTACAAGGTGGTGTGAGTGACCTTACCGAAAAGGAACACATCCATTTGGAGTGTATGTTTTGCACCGCTCAAGGGGAAGTGGCCAGATAAAGGCTCACACACAGACGCAACACACCCTGAAAGTCAACACTCTCAGACTACCTCTCAAAACGTTACACAACCTACACATACCACAATACCACCGAAGCCAAGCCCGAAGCTGTGTGTCTGTGGACTCCGCGGACACGTCATCATCGCCACAGGGGAGGCTAAAGAACAACAACAGGTTCAGAAGTGAAAGGCTAGGCGCAGGCATTCCATGCCACAAAATAGTGAACCCCAGCTTCTCCACACAGTCTCTCCCCTCAGTCCACAGTCAAGCGAGCTAGCAGAGAGGTGCCAGAGAACCTGAATTAAACATGCTCGCTTTTTTTTCTTTTTTTACAAGGGCGGTGGATGGCCGGGGAGTGTTTGTCTGTGTGTGTGTGTGTGTGCTCCCTGCCACTCTCCCACAGGGCTGTGTGTCAGCATTAGCACAGCAAAGTCAGGGGGGGGGACGGACAGACAAATGAGGTGCTAACGGCCGCATCCACCGCCGCTCTGCTGGGGGGCTGGCCCGCTCGCTTGTTTGCCCAGGAGCCCGTTCAATGACTGTCGACCTGCCCTCTGTTGGCTTGCAGCTCGTTGTCGATCCCCTGGATGAGGCAGAGGCCCGCCAGACCGTCCCACATCTGAGAACATGAAAGGGGTGACAGGGATAAAGAGAGGTGGCCGGAGGTAAACTGTCCGGAGAGAGAGAGGAGCACCGTAAACATGGGTCAATGTTTGTCTGCTCCGTGGACAGCTGGGACAGAAACGGCACTGCATTTATGGGGCCCTCAGGAGGCCGACTAGACAAGAGGGTACAGTGGGGGTGGGGGGTGTCACGGAACTTTGTGGACTACAACTAAGTCGTTGTTTTGTTCGCTGGGCACTTTGAGTGGCCTCTCGAAATAAAGGGGTCATGCATATTCTGAACACATCAAATTAATTAAGCAGATTGTAATTACCGTTAAGTCTCAGACATCTAATGAAGACTGAATTAGAGGCTAGCATATCTTGTCCTGCACATTGAATGAGTGTTAATGCTTGGTGACACTGACACTGTTTTTTTTGCACTGTGATTGCATTGCAATCAACTCATTTCACCATGCAGCAGCCCATGATTGGAACAATTTGGCTGAAGTGGTCTAATATTGTTTCTCAGAGTGTTCTGAATTGTCAGCTTGATTTTCTGTTGAATGACTCTTGTACTTGTCTTTAAGGATCATTGTCTTTGCAAGATGTCTGTGCTTTGCACGATTTTTGCGTTGTTGTCTGTCATGCAGTCTGCCACTTGGCTAGGTCAGCATGCAAAAGAGAATTCGTAGCCTTCCTAGTTAAATGAAGAGGGTTATCATGATTTGCCTAAAAGGGGAAGAAACCGTTTCACCACGCTTGAATTGAAGTCGCGGACGTCCCACGGTGTAGAACAGGCATATTGTTTGGCAATGTGGGTGTGGTGGCCTGTGCAGAATGGGGTTGTCTCAGTGTACTGTCACCTTTATGGAGGAGAGGGCATCCTGATGTGTGAATGGACAGACTCAAACACCAGCTGACAGTCATTAGTCTGGTCAGCTCTGAGCAGCAGGTACCAGGATGGTGCACTGGGAAAACAGACCTCGTAGGAGCCTACTGCAACTGCTTTTGTTTGGTAATTTATAGATTGTTCTGATACAGTGTTCCAGACTTCCGAACATAGAGGGATGTGGAGTCTTTTAAACCCTAGGCTATTGTCTTTCAAGACAATTCAGAAAATGGCCCACACAATGCAATTGCTTAAACTATTAATCTAACTCTGTTAAAACTCCCAGCCATGGGACCCCCAGTTGGGGTCATGCACTTTCGTCCCACTAAATAAAATCACACTCTCCCGTTCAGTGCTTTGTCCTCCCTTCACACTTAGCCAGCCTCCAGAACCCAATCTGACCTTCTTTATGCCTATTACCATAGCCAATACACAGACCACGCAGCATGGGAATTACCATAGCTAATAAACAGGTGATGGGGGATCATTCAAAGTTATTAAGGGGGGTGATGAGAGAAATAAAACTCAATAGCATGGGATGTAGTGCAACTCGGCAATCGTTGGCCAGTGCCGGAAACAAGAGGGGTACCTTTCCTTTTTTAGAGGGGTTTACAAGGGAGATGCCCCAGCCAGCCCTTACCCCCCCCTCCCCCTTACACATTCCTCATTGCCTATTAGCATAGCCAATACACTGATAGGATTCAGCAGCATTAGCACTTGAGAGAGGTGTGAGGGCAGCAGGCTTTTACCATGCTAATCCCCACTCAGCACATTATTAATCACAGTACACAAATGACCCCTGCGTCTCAATGGTCTGCCGTCCGCAATACCCTAGCGCTGTGGATTTGGCTGTTAGGCCAAGTCCCTTTGAGGACAATGACTGCAAATAGAAAACTTCCTCCGAAGCCCTGTACCAGGTTTTCCAAAGTGTGTAGGTTGCATTGGGATAATGGACACGCAGAGCCAAAATACACCTGCTCTGTTTCCTATTCATGCAAGGATTTATATATTATAGTATTCTAGCCACATGCACATAGATTATTACACCAATGCTCACTTGGGATGTTATGTCCCCGTAAAGCATACATTCCAGGACGGCGATTAATGATGACATGCCAACTGGGAATGTGTGAGGACTGACGTCAGAGTCGGCAGTCCCAGCGGCGTCCCTCTGGTTATAAGAAGAGTTCCACATAACCACAAACCAAAACATGACAGGCTTAGCTTCTGATGGAAGTCAACGAGAGCCTTCGTTTGATGGAAGGAGCCGACCATGCCACGCTGAGCAGTTATTGTTTTTTGCCCAACATAATTTATTGAAGTTCTGATAAGTTATCATATAATGTGCACAGCACATACACCACGATGTACAACTGGGACCTGTATAAAACTACAGACATAACGTTGATATACAGTACACATACATCTGTTGCTGTAACAAAGATAATACCGAGAAGACAGGACTCAGATTCAGACAAGCTTCAAGTGAATGAACAGGGTTGAAGAAGACAGAGTTCACGTTTTTTTTGTTGTTTTTTTTTGGTTTAAACACACTGTTTTCTGTTTGCAACCCATATACCTGGTAAAACATGAACGCTAACACAGCTTTGCATTGGAAAAGAAACCAAACTATCAACACACAGCTTGAGAGGATAGTATAGGATTCTCAGTCATATCAACTCTCAAACCATAAAACACGTGTAGGAATGAATGGATTAGGAATCTAGCGAAACAATTATCTAGTTGATCACACAGGGGGGGCCACAACATTGACCATGTCAACTGTACATATGCTAATCAGGGCCTAGTAATCTAGCATTTTAACCCTAACCATGACATCTATCACAGGCCTATGAGAAAAGGGTTCCTAGATGTATAACAGAGTTGCATGAGGAAGTTGGAATTGATGGTTACACACATGCTAACAACATGGAATGGTGTCAATGTTGGTCACTTATTTCCCCCAAAATGTGCCCATATTAAAGTTGTTTACTTAAAAATAGATTTGATTTCAATGATTACATGGAAAGTACAGTCATCTATCTACACATGACTATTCATATATTTATTTTCTGTAGATACTATGATTGAATGCACAAAATTAAATGCACTACGTATGATTGTGTCATTTTGTCATGCTCAGAGGACAGACAACTAAACAAACAGAAGATATGTCGTCTGTAGTGAGGTAGTCAATTTCTATATACCACTTAAACAAAAATAAACATCACTCTCTCTCTCTTTCTCTCTCTCTCTCTCTCTCTCTCTCTCTCGCTCTCATCACATGGCTGATGAGACAATACGTTGGGAAATCAGTTTTTTGGAATGTATACCCCTAGACGAGAGGTACAGCTCAATTTATCTGTATCAAAGGATTGTATAACCTGCATATTTAAAGAAATAAAATAAAATAAATAATAAAATCCACAGTGCAATCAATCCAGCCTGTGGGATGAAACCTAGCGTTCCAAATGAAAACAAACGTCCACAATAAGACATACATACCTCACTGCACAGCCTATGCCGCACAACACAGTGCAAAATCGGTCTACTCTAAACTCCCTCATAGCAGCACACGTATCATACAAAAGTTCATTATTCATATTTCCCTTGTAACATTATTCCGCTTTCCCAAAAAATATAGAAAAATTCTCAGGAGTTATAAATAAATAATTTAAATAGCACACTCTAGAAAACACAAGTGAAAGTGCATGGTTTGGAGTCTGTAAGAGGGCGTGGGGCGGGGCAGATCAGATCCGGGGCAGGAAGTGTGTGACCGTCATGGCCGGCGTGACCCGGTTGCCCTTCTTGGTCTTGCCCGTCTTGCTCAGTCCGATGTACATGCCGGGGTGGGCTGCGGACTCGTAGGCATTGTAGTTGTTTGCCAGCAGGTTCTCCTTGAACTGGCACTCGTCCGTGTAGCGGCCCTGGAGAACGGGTTACAACAAACAAAGTCAAGTCCGGTTGTGTGACTCTCTACATGTACGTTTAGCAGGCTTGCCATTGCCATTTAGAAACATAGAAAAGTAGCTCCTGCCATGTCGCCAGTGTATACTTACAGAGCCATACAGCTTCCCTCTGCTGCTCATGGCCACGAAAAGACCACTCCGCACCCCGAACAGTGTCACCACCCCTCGCTTCACAGGTGAGATCTCCAGAAGGCCTGGGAAAAGACAGACAAAGTTGTGCACGTTATTTCACCTGCGTTAAAAAAGCTTTTCCGATCACTCTTTACTACCATCTCCACCCCAACAATGGCTAAACCTTAGCTGCTTCTCACCGTAAGCCTCCCTCACTTCACCAGGTAACAATAGTCTCTGGCCACCAGCAGCGTTATCAGAGCACAGACTCTTGTCAAACGACAATGCCGAGGGGCTCGTCCCTTCCCGACCATTCCAAGGAGACAAACATCGTCCACATATTGTCGTGGCTTCCTCTCCGCCTTGGGCCAATGCTGTGGAGAAGATGCTCACACTGATAAGCCCAGGGCTGCTGCAGGGCTGGTGATAACGGAGACTGAGAGAGGGGACTGACGTGGACACGGGGGCTATTTCCAACCTGCGGGGGACGCACATCCTGTGAGGAAGCCCTGCCTTCCGTCCTTGGAGCGAGACACGCTGCTAAAGTGTGATGGATCTGTGCCCCGAGTGGGCCTGACCCGACGGACTTCCTGGTAACCAACGTTCCCACCACAGGTCGGACACGGCTCTGAACGCACTCCGAAAGAGGTTCTGAATGCCAAGCCTGACCGGCCGTGCAGGCAGGGTGACTACTGGTGACGCTATCGCCGATGGAGACCGTTCCTTTGGTTCCATTGTGCCTGGTGATGTTTGGCATTTGAGAGAATCTCAGCTATTGACCCTGTTTGTTTGCCAGACTGTGCCTCGCTCGCAGGACGTGGGAGACAGATACAGAGGGGTTGTTATGTCTTGGAGCCAGTGGGAGTGCCGAGTGGTGTATTGTTTTGGAGGATTGTCCCAGCACACTGTTTCCTCCTCCCACCGGGAGATGAAGGAGGACACTAGTGGAATTCTTATCAAAAGGTTGGAAAGTTGGTCATTCCAAACCTTCTTAAAGATGAGAAATGAGTGAGGGAGCTTTGATAAGGTAATAAGTGATTATCTAACCACATACCAAAAGCTTTCAAGAACTCATTGCCCACAGTCGGGATTAATTAAAACAGTCTCCTTCGTTCTAGAATAGAGACCTGATTCATTCTGACACTTAGAAATATGACCTGAGGCAATATTATTTGAAATAGCAGCCGCCAATAGCTGCTAAAGTAGCTGAACAAATCAGCCTTGCACAATGAACACATAATGTCAGAAAAAAAGCTTACCTATGAACAAATCTAGTCAACTTCATCATTGTAGAATCTACTCTAAATTATGAGGCTGCAAACATGAACGCGCTGAACGTGCGCACAGGTGTGAAATGCCTTTCAATCTATTTGGAAGCTTTGAAACGCTCATATGGAGGCCGATTATGACTGACTTTAAGAACTCTCAATACTAAGAAAGTATATAAAAAAGCTTACTGTATCTATTTTCGTTGTGTACTCCAGTAATTTTTCCGTCTGGTAAGACTTGAATATGAAAGCCAATGCCCACGTTGCAGTAGAGACGCCTGATCCTCTTGATACCCATGAGATAGTCCTCGTCCCGGTTTATGTCTCGCCTTTCCCAGGGATTTCTGGCAAGAGAACGCGAGTAAAGCGTTTCCCAGTGCCGATCAAGAGTCCCGTTTGTTCTCCGGTTTAACGAGGCGGCACGCGCCGCGCCACACATAATTCCCCAAAGGAGAAGTGGGAGCAGGGACGTTTGGATATACATCCCCGGTAGATTTTTTTAGACAATATTTTGTAATTGCAATAATCCCTTTCCAACTGTCCGAGTGATAATTAGAAATTAAATAAAAGTTGTGGAAAATGTAGGCTACTGAGCCTTACTATCCGGTGATCAGAAACGTCCAACTTTTCTTTAACTTCGCATAGAGTTTTAAGATTGCGTGTTTGAGCTTCGCTTAAGTAGTTTCTATTTAGTTCAATTCCTATGCTCTTTATATTGAAGTTTAGAATGGGAGAATAGTCAGCAGTGTTGAGAAGCATGGCCATGTCACCTCTCTGGGGACCATACTTATATCTGCTCCTAAATTACATCACACGCCACCTACAGTATAGGTGGCTCTGATTCACACGCACGGCGGGTAACCTAGACGCACAGACATACAAGCCACCTCCCATTTACTTGTGGTGAGTTCTCGTTTCGAGTTGGGTTCGGAGTGCGCTACGACGCATAGAGTGACACAGAATAGTTTACTTTTATAATGTTTCAAATTCGTTAATTCCATGTTAGAGATGCATGTCGGCATATAGTCCAGTTTACTATGTGAAAATGTATTTCACAAGTAGGAGACCACAACAGTGTCTCTCAAGACTGGGTTATTGGACTAGATTGCTGTAAAAACTGAAAATAAAATAAATGATCTATTGCAGGATGCTGAATAGGAAACAGAATAGGCAACAAGTCGCTGTGCAGGAGACAGAGCTATAAATGAACAATAACAGGAAAACAACATGGGGAATTCTTTATACTAAAGTCCAGTTTTAGACTGGATCATGATGAATGGCAAGCACGAAAAAATAAAAACAAACAATCTACTGGATAAAAAAACATGAAGAATGTAGCCGTTGAATTCTATCTTTAGAATGAATGCTAATACATTCAGATTATAACTTTTTCTTTTAAAAAAAGTATATTGCTCTCTCTCCCTCTCTACTGAGTATGTGCGCACACACACCCGAGCACCCAAAAACACGCACACGCACATACACACAGACAAACACACTCGCACGCACACCAATTTATTGCCAAATTTATTGTACTGAGCATTTTACGCACAGACCTAAACTTCTCATCATTATTCGGATAGCCTGCTGGTGCGCTAAGTAAATGTATCCTTTCAATGGTCATAGTCATAAAAGTCTAATAAAAGTGAATATCAAAGGCTGGCTGGTGATTTGACCCCTAAGTGCGACCCATGACACCTCGGGCTGCCTATTGTGTCATGGACGAAGAAGAATATGAAGAATGACGTCTAAGTGTCAAGTGGTAGGCAGACAATTTTGCACCTGTGCCATGCTTTTCTCCAAAGAAAATTACTCTAAAGAAAATGTAGATTGTTGTTGTCAAATAAAACTTTAGAACAGTTTAACAACACTCAGCAGATGTGAAGGGCTGAGAGCTAGGCCCCTCTTTCTTTCTCAAAATTCTCCATTTCAAATTGAATGGTCGGCTATATTATATAGTAGGCTAATCTTCAAACAAATGAGCCATATATCTCATATATTATGGTAAGCCAATGCTCTATGAAAATGTTAGATCACATAATTATATCTAATCTGTTGGCCTATTTGATTAGATAATGACTCCTTGACTAACCTTTAACTTATGCTACAAGGAGGAAATCTATCGAAAATCTAAAGGCTATGTAATTTAGATTTGATCAGGCCAAACGTCTTTGAGATGTTTAGCAAGTAATGAGATTATTTTTGACTTTACTCCCCATGTTAAACCATGTGTGTAGTTCAACTCTTTGGATGAACCCCCCAATGTGGAATCCAGCAGGTGTCACTTGCAGCCCCTAGGGTGCAGTATATCTTAGGCCATTGGTATGTTTGTATAGAACATGAAGACCTGGTGAAAGTACCCTGACATCGATTCTAAAATAAGTCAAATACACAGAACAGATAAAAATGACAAATGTTTATTAATAATATATAAAGGACACAATTAGTCTACAACAACTACCAAAATTGGTTTTAGCGTAGCATCTTATTTTGATTTATGAATCTTTCTAAACGTATTGCTTTTGAATGGCAATAAAATGAATTCACAACCACACCTAAAAAAGTTTCAATAACTTGTTTATATTTATGTTAAAAAGCAAACAGTGCTGGGCTACACTTCACATGTTTGACCAAATATTCCAACCACACAACCTAAAACCTCACAGACAATTTCTCATGCCATCCATGTTTCTGATTTTATTTACTGACAACAGCTGTTGGTCCACTCCATTGAGCAGCTCAAACCAAAAATATTATCAATCACCAGGTTACAATGTATTCTTCTCAGTACTTTGATTAAGGTTTGGCGTTTTCCACTGCAGGATGGGGCATCGCTTCCAATGATGAAAGAATACGGTCCTCAGAACTTGATTGGACAGTTGGAAAAGGTGGTTCACATAGTAACAGCTGGTGGTGGGCTCCCCATGGATGAACCCTGGTCCCTTTAACCAGACTGTTCCTAGTTGGTCAGGCCCATACAGCCCCCTTGTCTGCTTCTCTCTGTGTGCTCAGCAGCAGCTCAACCAGGTCATGGTCTCTATGGCCCAGGACCCTGGGCAGAAACAAGGAGCCCCTCTCAGTCCT
Source organism: Galaxias brevipinnis (assembly GCA_036023535.2). NCBI lineage: Eukaryota > Metazoa > Chordata > Actinopteri > Galaxiiformes > Galaxiidae > Galaxias > Galaxias brevipinnis. The sequence goes on from JAVQIZ010036644.1 coordinate 11,101, forward strand.
CCGGGTGCTCAGGCCTCGCCTGGGCCGGCCCTTCCCGTTGATTGACACGTACCACAACCTCTCGTAGCCAGCCCGGCGCTTGGCGATGCCAGCGGAGGCCGGGATCGTCCGGTAGCGCCGCGAGGCATAGGTGTTGTAACCCAGCTCTCCGATCCGCTCCTCAAACTCACAGTCTCCAGTGAACACTTCCTGGAGGACAGAGGTGGAGGAGAGGTCAAGTCAAGATAGATGATGAGAGAGAGAGAGAGAGAGAGAGAGAGAGAGAGAGAAAGAGAGAGAGTGTGTTTACCGAAGCATACAGTCTCCCTTTCCTGTCCATGGCTAGGTAACGTCCAGAGAAAAGTCCTTTAATTGCCACCACTCCTACATCCACTGCTGTCATCTCCAATATATCTGTAGGGTGTAATTACAATTTGAAAAGAAAAATTCTGGGGGTGTTTTTCCCTGCGTTTTTCAAGGTTTTGTTATTACAGAGCCATTAAATGATTCAATTCAAAAGTGTCTGAGAAATATTGCAGGCTTGATTAAGACCAGCTACAGTCAAACAAACTTAAAATCACTTACTGAACGGGCTATGTTCATCAAGGGTTCCGTCTATCTTTCCACATGGGTGTATTTGAAGGTGATACTTTGTGGCACAATAAAGCTTTCTGCGTCGCGGTGCGCCTGTAAGATGCTCGTAAACTCCCCCACGCTCCCCAGCATCCCTCCGCTGTCGAGTGTCCTTATATAAAGGAGACCACAATGTGCGGGTAACATCGATATTCTGGAAACTACGGTGCAACAGATTTAATAATATTAGTAAGTGAATTATGACCATGGTTGCATGGCTGTTTTTTTTGTTCCTTCTTCCGGATAAGAAAAAGCGGACGGGTTAGTCCCATTTGAGTGTTTATCAGTCCAGTTCACCAAATCCAATGTAAAAGTCCATATGAAAAAGAAAGTACTTTTTGTATAAATCACATTTTTCCTAGTTCTTTAAAAATGTTTTGACAAGACTTCTTGCCCAAAACTCGAATTAGCAATCCACATGTCAACATTAACGTCTCGTTCGCAAGTCTCAATTACATCTAATTTCAGACAAATGTCATTCTGTTGTCATGTCGGTATATGGATATTGGATAATACAACCGCAGCGTGTATTCAAAGATGTTCAACGTGAAAAACCCGAGACCTGGAGCCACGCAAGAGCAAGAGTCGGCAGATGTTAGGAGGGGCGTCAGACATGCAAAATGCCAATTAGGCATTCGGAATTACCACACGGTGTATGGCCGCTTCAGCTGGAGAAACACTGGTTGCCCTTGTAAATTTAAATAATCCTTAAATTTGATGGTTATAGGCTCAATTTAACATAAAAACGGTGTTTTTCAACTATTCATAATTTCAGTAGATTGATTAATTTGCTGCTCTTGTTTATTCTGCTGCTCATTTCAGTGAATAATACTTCAAATGTGGAAACTGAAATGTAACACAGGTTGACTTAAATTGTACAATGTTTTTGTGCTAAATTCAGAGTCCGTTTATTTCTCTATTTCCTCTATTGTGTTTACTCTCATAACTACTATGCTACACTGTGTGGTAACCTGCATGCTGTGAGAAAACAGGACTGCATGTCAGATTGTTAACCTGCAAATTACCCCTGCCTAAATTGTTTCCATCCTCCAGCAGCTCTTTGGCCCTCCTAATTAGCACCACAGCTAAGCTGCATGCCTTGGTGGCCTCTGGCACTGGTACATAGACCCCGGTCTGGGATGTGTGTGTGTGTGTGTGTGTGTGTGTGCGTGTGTCTGGAAGTGAGCGGGCGTGCAGTAGACTGTGGTCGGGGAATATTGGCTGGGATTGCTTGATGTGGTGGGATACACCAGTAACACGCTCCTCTGGCACATTGAAATGCAGTTGTTCTAGTGAGACCTAAGGGTGTATGACACGAGAAGTGCACTGTTTGTGTTTTAGCATGATTGCGACAATCGTTTTGCCAATACTTAAACGGATGTCTCTCGTCACCAGAGGTGCTAAGTTGCCAGTTTGCAGCATAGCTATTTCTTTTGGTCATATATCTGGTTTCAAAAGAGATGAATCTAAAGAGGAACCTTCCAAATGTTTACCTAATTCCATCCTGATCGATCGAGTTCAGAATTGATCCCAGATGGGCAGAGACAAACACTGCTTGATAAAGATCACTGACCTGACAGATTAGTTAGTTCATTAGGCTGCTGAAAATACCTAACTACTTCCCCCAGGCGCTCATAGATTGGCCGTAGCCAGGATCCCCCAGGAAATCACTTTGCCTTGCAAATGCTGCGGAAATTACTACAACCATGTTAGACATCTAGTAATTTCCTTAGCAACAGGAAGACGCATGCATGCACACACAGAAACACCCACACTCATGCATGTGAACAGAACTCACATACACATGCAGAGACAAGCGCACACACCCACACTCACACACAAACACTCACACACATACACTCAGCTGTGGCACAGCTTGTTGTGTTTGGGGAATCTATGTCTCACTTAAAATGCATAATGATCCTGTGCAAATGTGTGTATATCCATAGACAGACAGACAGACAGACAGACAGACAGACAGACAGACAGACAGACAGACAGGCAGGCAGGTATACGGGCAGGCAGGCAGGCAGGCAAACAGACAGACAGACAGGCAGACAGGCAGACAGGCAGGCAGGCAGGCAGGCAGACAGACAGACAGACAGACAGACAGACAGGCAGGCAGCCAGGCAGGCAGGCAGGCAGGTAGACAGACACACACACAGTCAGACAGACGGACAGACAGGCAGACAGGCAGGCAGACAGACAGACAGGCAGACAGACAGACAGACAGATAGACAGGCAGACAGGCAGACAGACAAACAGACAGACAGACAGACAGACAGACAGGCAGCTAGACAGACAGACAGACAGACAGGAGGCAGACAGACAGGCAGGCAGGCAGGCAGCTAGACAGACAGACAGACAGACAGGAGGCAGACAGACAGGCAGGCAGACAGACAGACAGACAGACAGACAGACAGACAGACAGACAGACAGACAGACAGACAGACAGGCAGGCTGCCAGGCAGGCAGGCAGGCAGGTAGACAGACAAACACACAGTCAGACAGACAGACAGACAGACAGACAGGAGGCAGACAGACAGGCAGGCAGCCAGGCAGGCAGGCAGGCAGGTAGACAGACAAACACACAGTCAGACAGACAGACAGACAGGAGGCAGCAGACTGGAACCTGAGAAGAGGTTAGCTCTTTGGTCATGGAGAAGGATTTCCACAGCGCACTCCCCTCAGAAAGGCCAAAGGTTCTCTCTGGACGTGTGACGCCTCTTTCTCCCCCTGGCCTCTTTCCTCTCTCCATGTGTTAGTGCAGACCACACAGCACCATTGGGATGTTCTCTGTAGCAGAAGCTTTTCTAAGAGGGGTGGCAGGGAGAGCCACGGCCTCGTACATGAAGCACTGCGGCGGGGGGAGTTTAAATATAGCCTGTCCCTTTAAGAGACACGGTCCTACTAATTGATACGTGGTGCCATGCAATTTAGCCCTCAACCCCTGTGCTTCACTGGTCTAACACCGTTCATTTCTGTGTGGAGTCTTAAGGGTTGCTACCCTGCCGTACACACGCGGGCGCCTTGTGTTTGCCCCCTGCACCACCAAGGAGCAGCAAGTCGCTTCATGCCAGCATTTCACCATTCACTTTAATCATATAAAGACTATCAACGTGACTTGTTCTTTTAATCAGTCTGTTTATCTGTGTTTGTTGATTTGGTTGGTCACAACTTATTGGGTTAGGTCATTTGTTAATTAAAGGTCTGCATCCAAAAATGGAGGATTTGTCAGACTGTGTTTGGTCAATATCACGTTGTACAGCACCAACACAGACCGCTCCTCACTGGGAGACAGCTGTTGACTCTTAATGGAAGGATGAGGAATCGGAATGCCGCCCCGTTTGCCAGAGTGCGTGTGTTCAACGACCACCTCTCTCGGAGCGCTCCCCTCGCGTGAGAATCCCGCCGCACCTCAGACTCTTTTGATGGCTGGCAGACGAGCAGACATAAAGAGGGCATGCCCGGGGAATAATGAGGAACATGCTTGTTAAATGTCAAGAAGCAACATAGGGAGTCCATCGGAGCGCTGTGCCCTGTGTGGCGCCATGGACAGTGACGTTTTGCAGAAAAAAAGAAGCATTTTTTTTATCAGCCATCTCAAATCAGAGGCCTCTACAGAGTCACTTTGTTACAAAGACTAAGGACACACACACACACACACACACACGCACACAGCTGTGGGTAGTGCAATGTGTTCCTGGTTGCTTTCTTGGCCTCATCTTCAGAGATGTTCATTGCCATTCTCGTTCACTTTGGAGAGGAGGCTTGGAGGCTCCTTGGATCCCCTGATGTACTCACGAAGACAATCACATGAGCACACACACACACACACACACACACACACATACACACACTAAATCCATGTTCACATCTTTGGAAAAAGAAAGAAGGAAAGAATAGCAAACATTGTAAACAACTCAATGTTACGTAGCACATTTGAGAAGGCCACTTGCAAAGCCAGCTAAGTCTTGATTCATACAAACTGAGTTATTCCTCTTGGCTAACACAATGACGCTTCCACTTCAACTAATGACAATCAAAACATGCTAAGGCAGTAGATCAATATTCTGCATTCTGAAATAAAACACAAAATCAAATTTTCTGAAGAATTAACTTTCTCTGAAAAAGAACACTCTGTTTTGCTAGTGACCTCCCCATTTGCACTCAGAGAGCTCATGCCTTCACTTAACCTCAGCTTACAAGAACCTTGACGGTGCAGCCATGCTTGCGGTTCAGGCTATCCCAACAGCCCGTCAGCAGAGCCCCGAAGTGAGCTCGATCCAAGGGTTCTCTAAGGGTTCTCAAACACTCCACACAGTACAGAGCTATGGGGCAAGGAGCACTGGAACCGTCACAGGAAAGTTTCCTGAGTGGGTTCGGGTGCAGAAAGTTCCTCAGTGCTGAAAGTATAGGGGCTGACACCGTCGGCTGGTGAGTCACCACTTACTTTTCCCATAGCTTGGCTTTACGTCTAACACACACACACACACACACACACACACACACACACATGGACGCATGTGCATACACATGCACCCACTCCCTCACACCTCCCCCTGTGCATTGACCTATACATAGTAGCGTTGGGACCACCTACAGGGGGCCTGAAGCTCTCCTTCTCTCCCCCGCTCACTGGCTCTATTTTTAGCTTATTTGATCTCGGATGCGCATTATCCAACTGTATTCTGGTTCCATCCTGGATTCAATACAGTAAACCTAAGTGTGAAAGGAAAATGCGCTGGAATCATCGTATAGCGTTTTGAGATGAGATGGTGACAGGCTTGAGAAAGTTCCTGACAACATGGTGGACTTTCAAATACTTTGTCCAAGTCTTTGATTCCAACAGAAGCCTGCATACACCGGGCCAGGGTTCAAATCTCAGCTGAATTCAAGCATCCACCTTACAGAGTGACTAACCTTGTCCCGGTTCAAAACCCAGCCCCGAGGGCCTCACAGAGCCAGTTCAAACACAAAAACCTACTTCCACCGTCATACTGAGTCACGCCAGCAAATAAACGCTCTCCGTGCGGAGAGAGTCTGATGCCGGCTGACGCGGGCTGCGTCAGAATGCGCCACGAGCCAGCGGTAGGTCTCCGGTACCGGACGGACCTGGGTGTGACGCAGGAGGGCCACTGCTCCTGATCAGCGCCACAGTACCAGCAAGGGGAGGGGGGTCATGACATCAGACATAAGACGTGTGAGAGTGTGTGTGTGTGTGTGTGATAGAGAGAGAGTGTGTGCGTGTGTGTGTGTGTGTGTGTGGCCAGTGGAAGCAGCAGGAGGGGACCCTGGTTTGGGTGATGACGCGGCCTTTCACAAACACTTGTCCTATCTTTACCCTGCCTCCTCTCGGCTGGGTGACAGAGGGTCTATGGTCTTATATAAGGGGTCAGGATTCACAGACCAGCGAGTTCACCCAGAGCCCCTCCGCTGTGTGTGGAAAGGTTAGTCAGTCACAGCGGACTTTAAGCAGATGCTGGTGTCTGAGGACACTCAACTTGACCATAACATGAAAGGTGAAACATTCACACGAGCTGTGTTCAGAACCGCATACTTACATACTATCTACTATGTACTCAGTTATATAGAAATCCAATAGAGTACATACTGTCTACTGAATACTTAAACCAAAATCCTAAATTGTATTTTTTTCCCCCAAATATGCTTACGTTTTTAATATACTCAACTGGAACATGTTACCAAAACCATGGCATTTATCTAATTTTGTCAAAGCCAAAAGGAAGTTGGTGCATTGCATTTTGGGAAGTCAAGTCTAGAAACATCTCTCGGGTACCCAAGGTTTCCTGAAATTAGTATGTCATCCGGGAACCTTTCCATAAAAGAATTTCACATATTGTGTACCGTTGGCATACTGCATACCGATTTTTCATAATATTTAGAATGTTAAGGAAGCATAATACTCGTTTTTGAACACAACCAAGTGACCAAAGTGGGCCCCAAGTAACTTTATGTTGGCATGGTTTACTATTGTTTGTTCTTTTATAAAGACGTATCTGCAGAGAGATTGTTCATCATACAAACCAGCTTCTCTTTGTGAACATTTCAGGCAATATTTAATATTAGAGTACAAGGATCAACCTTATTATATTTGATCGAGTTGGAGCATCGCACAGACCAGCAGGGGGCGAGAGAGCACCATGAAACAATAAAATCATCGAAGCCAGCCTATACCACACACACTTTGTTAACATGTACACGCATTCACACACATGCAATCAAGCCCACTCAAAACACCCACATGCACAAACACACACCATCATTTACACACTCACACTCACACACACACACACACACACACACACAGGTTGAAACAGACATATGGACAAGCAACTGCTACTCTGTGGTTCTCCACTGCTTGCATTTTCAATCATAAGGCCATTGTACTAACTAGACCATCTAATAAATAAACACACACACACACACACACACACACACACACACACACACACACACAAACAGATCTCTCCAAGCCCTTTAACCCAAAGGACAAGAACCATGATGAAAAGATCTCATCCCACATTATGTCCACACGATAGCACGGATATAAACATCTACGAACACAAGTGTCCAATGTTATCCTACACTCATCCAAAGAGCCAGGGCCGACGTCACCGTGACGATTCCCCCACCCCCCAGAGTGACCTGTGGAGCACTCCTGGCCACAGACCCGGCCCTTCATGTGGTCAATGACATCACCCAGCACTTTCCAGCCTGTAATAAACCACGGGGGCTCCGCGGCTTACGCACATGGAGTGATGGGCTTCCCCACCGACTCGCTGTCACCACTCATTGTTACCGGCGCGGCTCCCCCGGTGGTCAATGTTTTGGTCCCGTAGAGTTTGGGCCCCCTGCCAGGTTTCCCCTGGTCGTTTGTGCGACGCACCCTCTCCTCGCTCTCTGGTGCTGGGCCTCAGTCACCGCCCTCCCTGGGCGCGTTCCGTACGCGTCCCGCTACGAGCACTTTGGAGGAGTTCCAAGCCCCCTTGGGGGGGGGGGGGGGGGGGGGGGGGGGGGGGGCGGGGGGGGGCGGGGGGGGGGGGGCCGGGGGGGGCGGGGGGGGGGGGGGGG
>JAVQIZ010036655.1:0-19765 GCA_036023535.2 Galaxias brevipinnis
ATTTTTTACTCATTATATATATATATATATATATATATATCTATATCTATATATATATAGATATAAATACTGTATATCTATATATATATATATATATATAAATACTGTATATCTCTATATATATATAGTCGAGGTTCTAAATCATGAGCTGTAGCCCCCAGTGTGTCCATACAGGGGCTGCTTTGCTCCAGTTCCCTCCATCACCCCCTCCCTTTCTTTCCTCTCCCCCACCGCCCTGCCCACACATGGCAATCATTATTGGATCTGAACTCCAAAGGAAATTATTTCATATCACAAAAGCAAATTACCAGTCGTCCAAATATTTAGAGACTGAGTGCAGCGCCGGGGTCTCCTGCCTCTCCTCGCTTCCTGCTCAGAAACTGTAATTTGGGATTTAAACAAAGCAGAGAGAAAGACAAATATGTTTTGGCCGCAAAGGAGGTGGCCCATGTTGACCCCCTGTGACCTCACAAGCCAGACGGCAGGCTCAATTATGAAAAATGCTTTGATTTCAGGGGGGTGGGGGTAGGGGTTCTCTCCTGGAGGAAAAGGAAACGGCTCTTCCAGTGCACCGTACATGGAATGCTGGCACAGCACTTTACCCAATGACTTGTGATGGATGAGGGAATGAGCACATCAGAGCCTCCAGGCCAACGGCACCGTGGACTGGGTCTGCCTTTGGCTAAGAGAGGATGGAACTTATCACCCTGGGATCAAAAGGCCCTGGTTCGGCCTCTCCACGGTAGGGAGAGCGTGCGCCAGCTCCATTTTAAACTCCACATGTCTCTACAGTCCACCTGTGGAGACGTGGCCAAGAGCCAATTCATCCGCTTCTCCTCTCGAATCAAAACGTATTTCATGCTCTCTCACAGCTGATTGTTCCTCTCGCTGAACCTCCATCATTCCACCTTTCGGCCTCGCCATCCTTGGTTACCCTCGGAGGAAAAAAAAGGTTTATTTGAGAAATCTCAGACGGATAAAAAAAAGAGGAAATGTCCTTGAGCTGTTTACAGCTATCTACGCCACACATCTGTACAGAGGCTTGTCAGCCCCAGCCCTCCCTCCCTTCCTCCCCTCCCTCTCCCCCTCTCCTTTCCCACTGCAGTGCATCAAAACAGCTGGGCGTTTGTTTGTGGTACATTCATAATTGTGCCAGGGTAATTAAGAGCTTTCTTCTAAATGATAGCTTTGGCCCGGCTTCTCAGATGTTCCCTAACAAGGCAGTCTACAAAGGTGGTAGTGTAGTGCATTCTTCACTGTCGTCTGGGGCTAATTACAGGGCTATAAATCAGCAGGCTGACCCGGGCCAGCCTCACCAACAGGGACCAAGCAGGAACCAGGCTCAATTAAGGTGGATCTGGACTAATAGCAGCGCCGCTGGTGGGTAATGTGCCTGGGTTGTATCACCAGTACAGGGTGTCTTTTCAACATCATATTAACACATTTTATGACTTTTCTTTCATATTACTAGGTTAAAAGCTAGAGGTCTAATGGACAGCATTGAACTAACGTGTTTTTGATGTTGTGCTGATCTCTCTTTTCCATAGTCCTCATTCTCCCCATCCTAATGTGAAAAAAAACGGACTCTAAAGCAGACGGAGCTTTTAGTGTCCTGCAGCCTGTGTTTTACAAGGAAAGAGAGGTTAAGTTAGGACTAGTTGAGATTTATTCTGCCTTTCAAGCATCCTTCATTTCCACTTACCCAGCGGATCAAGCAATCCGCTGGCCAGTCCATAAAACCGTGCAGCTTACTTTTCTTTAATTAAATGCCACTCGTAATGCTTGGCCTGCCCGTATCAGCCGCCCGTAGCTGGAGCTTTAATATGCCGAGCCACCTTTAATGCAGAGCGCCGCAGCCCAGCGGGACCCAGGGGAGGGAGGCGACCAGGCATCCGTCTTTACAAGGTCACCCTTTTGATTTTTAATAGAACGCTCGCTCGGCGCTCGGCCCGTCATCCCCCCCTTTGAAATATTAGCGCTCATTAAGGACATGGAAGCCGCCCCGCCCCGCCCCGCAGGCTGGGGGCCTTACGTTGCCCGGCGGCGGACATACTCTGCACAGGGGTGGGCACTATCAGCGTGGCCCCCAAGGCAGGTCAAAAGCCCGTTTTATAGGTTAGCTTTATGGCGGTCATTATGCGCGTTTAACGGCTGCTGTAATTCATTGAAATGGGGTGGGGAAATGAGCCGATTAGCTGTCAGCCCAAACTGGTGCTGCCCGAGCAGTTGACCTTTTGTTTTGGACGTGAAAGATGTGTGGCGAGTATGGAGGTTCCTGATCTCCCCTGACTGGACTTTTTGTTCCGCTCACCTCCGTTCCATCTTGTCACATTTCCCTTTAACGTGCGGCCTTCGTTCCGAATGTTAGGTTTAATCAGCTCAGGTGGGAAGAGATAAGGAAGCACCTTATTGGAAAAATAGTTATGAATCGAAGTGAAAGACCTCTTAGTCTTTCCCTACACCCTGCCAGCAATGTCCAATTTCCTTGCTAGGGATTATATTATTGCTTTCATATTCTATACTTTGGCAATTTTGCAGTTTAGTAGCTCAGACATGGTGATTGAAAGTTTTGCTCCAAGTGCTGCATCTATGAGCTGGCTGAGCGAGGCATTGAGGGTCAAGGCCAAAAACGACTCCCACTCCCACGCAACATGCTAAATTAGAAGCAGAGCGCCTTCTGTACAGCGCCCTCACATTTGTGTGTTTTTCTTGCTTTCCTCTTCCCACACAGTTAATGCTGAACGGAGTAAACACTAGCCTCCTGAAACTCCTCTTCTTTGCTGACCGTTTGAACACATTTCTGTTTGACTTCAATTTGCTCCTCATCGATGAGTCGTTATCGGCGCCTACTTGGAAAACGTATCTTGGAAAGCGGATGTCTTGTATAATTTGGTTGCTGTTTTTTCCTGGTAGGTTTATTAAGCAGGTTTATCGCTTGACTGTTAACCTATGCCTCACAGAGCTCACAACAGTGGTACACTTATAACAAATCCACCCAGCTCCTCTCCAGATGACTTATTCTCCATTAGAGACCGTTATGTGAGACATTCCATAAGTTATTGTGTTCTCCCTGCCCTTGGAGTCCTCAGTAGTGTTTACATAACCCGCATCCTCCCCGGACAGTTGCTTGGCTCTGTATTCAGCTGTGTGGAGAATGTTATGGTTCTCAGAGCAGACTGGGTCTAAAACCACTCCTGAGCTCCCCCCTTGTCAGAGAGCACCGCCCGAGGTAACGGCCTCCGTCATGGGGAATCAGGGTCGTAAATTTGGGAAAAGTGACCCCATAGTGTGGGCTTGACCTCCAGGTTGAGGAGGAAGAATGGGCCACGGACCATTAAGTTCACACACACCGCTAGGGTTACATTCACATGCTTGGGATGTCAGAATAGCCTGAACTGAAAAGTCAGCAGCTATGTGTTTGGGCCTCTGTGATAAGCTTAAAACCTTCACTTTTTATTGACGTTCCCTCCGGCTTCTGGGGAATGTACTCACAGCCCTCTCCTTGTGACACCGATAAACATACTGTATGTGGGTGTGAAAAATGGAGGAGTCTGGTGATACAGTTTGTTCCACAGTTCCCCTTTAGCTACAGCACACAAAACATACAGAGCATTCAATGTCCGTGTTCTACGAAAATCTCAAACAACTTTTAAGTATAATTAAATTGAAAACTTTGAATACTATTAGTGATAGTGCTGTATGCATATGACAGAAAACAGTAGTTGTAGTAGTGCTAGAATAGTAAAGATGTGGTTCAAACCATCTAAGTTGGGTAGTGAACCATGTGGTTGTTCTTGTGTGCCCCTTTTTAATTGCAAAAATCCTGTCTATTAAAGTACCAGTTCAAGTTCACTTTGCGTCTGAAGTCTGGGCAGTTGAAACAGGACCAGAAGGGTTCAAGCGGGTCTGGGTCTGGGCTCTGCCGGTTCTTTTTAAAAGCCCACTTAATGCCTCTTTTGTGGCTCCAGATGTTTTTGTGTAGCTATTTACTTGGCTTGTAAACAGACCGCCAAAGCGTCAAACATAATGATGGAGAGGGGGAACTGCTATGACATTGTGGCGGGCTTTTACAAAAGATGGCTGTGTGCTTAGTGTGATTTAGAGCTGCGGGGGGAAAACCTTCATCGCCTCCGAAAGGAACGGCTCCAGATTGAAATGCAAATCTTAACATTTTGGAATTCATTAGGGGCAGTGTCGACCATGGAGCAAAAAGAAAATGGGGGTGGGTTCAGGGAGGCCTTTTTTTCTTCTAAAGGGAACGGATTGAAATGAGGCTGACCTTCTGACTTGGTTCTTTTTCACTGAATGCCTCTACCCGCGCACGCCCCACCTCTGTCTCCCTCCTGAATGGGGATGTGAAGATGGGTGTTATCACCGGGCCTGGTCCCTGGTATTACCCCAGTGGTGAACAGGTGGTTTGTGACGCTAATGACGGGGCATGTGAGAACATCTGTTCAAATGCAGTTACACCATACCTTGGCCACAGTAATTTCTGCCATAAGGAATGTAGATAGACAAACTTCGCTACTATCTTTGAATTCACACTCAAATTAAGAAACTCAAGAATCAAAACCCAAACTTCCTCCATAGAGCAAGCTTTAGTTAGACGGGGAAGTCAGAGTTGAGAAAGGTATGGTTGTAAAGATGAATGCTGTTGAAAAAATACCCTTTTCGAACTTTCTGATTTCTTTCTAGATCCCCATTACTCTCTTATCCTCACATTCTGACACATGAACAAAACAAGAGTATACACATACACACCATGAATACACTGACAGCAAGTCCTGATTTACACTCCCATCTCGAAGTCTCGCTCTGTCTCTCTCTTTTTCTTCATCGTTCACTCACACATACTTCCCCAGAGAATTGATTAAAATCAGAGAGACACAGACCTTGAACATAGCTGCTTTTTGTCTGAGCAAACAAAAGCTGCCGGTAATTGGATTCACATTGAGAGAAGTATTTAAAACAGTCTGGTAACTAGCACAAGCTGTTGGCCTGCAGAGCTGCTGCCAGCGGTCCCTTTTTGTTCCAGGGTATGTGTGAGTGAGCCCCCTTTATGGGTCTAACCCCGCTCCAGCAGTGCCCAACGATGTTAAGGAGCTCCCATTTAACCTGTCGGAACGTGATTATACCGAGTCTGTCATTCAAGACGAGTTCAAGGCTCTTTAACCCCCTGCTCCCCTCCCCTGTCAGGTGACCACTAGTGGAACATTTGCACATTTCAACGCACCATTTCCTTCCTCTAGGCTTGTCAGACCCAAACTTTTGGGCTCTGGTTTTGAAGTGGCCTCTCCATTGATTTCTTTTTCTGACAAAGTGCAATCTGTAAGTATAAAACGCTAACAAGGTACTGCTAATTAATGGGCTAATTAGAGGCAATCAGACAGGAAATCAATGGAACGTGACTAAGCAGAGTGTATCCGATTGTTAGACGCATAAGAGAGAGAGTTTGCGCAACAGACAGGAATAATGTGAGGAAAAGAGAAATGGCTGCCATTTTGTGTCTGATGTGAAAGAGATGGAGATCAGCTCCAGATGGCTGCAGCTGTTACAGGCTTCAGGCCCTGGGGATACACGGCGTCTACACAGCCACGGCTCACACCCAGACACAGCCTGGCCGTTACAAAGGCTCCCTGACCCCAGTTTAGCCTGTCTCCCCCTAAAACACTCTACCTGTTCGGCTTTTACAGCCAGGCCCCTGAAGATTAGACTGGAGTTAGCCCGATTAGCTCACTGACAGACGACTCGGCCCAAAGAGCAAACCCAGAGAGATCTCTCTCTCTATATGGTGTGAGTGTGTTTGCACAGTCACGCAGATGGGGCGCTAAAGATAAGAAAGGCGTATTATCTGGTTAGTGAGGTCTAGTAACATTTATGCTATGTGAGTTTCTGATCTAGGTTAAGCTACACATTATTTCCTTGAATGTTTACATTTTTTTTGTAGGAGTATGTGTGTTCTAGGAATATTTTACTTGGAGCCGGATTATATAAGGACAAATTGAGTTAAACCTGCTCCTCCACTCTATTTCTCTGGAGTTCGTTCCTTAATGTCTCCGATAGTGCTCCTCGGAGTTGATAGACACGGTATTCAATTAGCTGGATGGTCCTAACTGGCGCTGTGATGGGGCTGGATAGTGGCAGAGGGACAGGAGGCTGACCTTAGCGCTGCCGTGACTGCCATGTTTCCTCTTTGTAATGAGGGGTCAGCCTGGATGGAGGAGACAGCTCTGGTTTGTGGTCTGACCCAGGGGTTACCACCACCCCTCTCCACTCTCCCTCTGCAACGACTGCCCGGCTCTCCACTGCATGTCTTCATGCTCCATCTACACCTGTGACGGGACGGCCAGACTACCAGACCTGTTCCTTAAGGTTCTCTCCTTGGTCTCTCCTCTTGGGGATTCTGTAGATTATGGCTAAAGTTAAACTTAACCAAACTCCTTCCACCTTGGTCACAACGATTGCTGTCATGAAATACGTGTAGCTCTGTAGGAGAATGGCCTATAGAAAATCATGTCACCATCTGACGAGAGCTCCCATTGTACAATGCTGCACATTGGTGTCTGTAGATGGAACAGAGCTTGATACATATTTACATTGCTAATTACTCTAGATGCATTATTAATTGCACCAAATCTTTCCACCAAGAGGATCTAATTAGGGTAAGAAATTAGTCAAAGCCAATAATGCTAATAGTTGAAAAGGCATTTTTAAACATCAGCCCCATTTCCTTTCTCGTTTGCTGCCATAGTTTATTTTGTGAATGCATTCATTAGACTTGCTGTTCCTTCCAACTTGTTGAAATAGTATGTGATCAAATATTAGCTTGAATGTAATTAGCATTTATTAGAGAACTCTGCTTTGGCGAGATAATGAAATTCTTAATGACATTTCATTTACAGAAGTTCGTTTTTTTCTCAACTAAAATGTTCTTTTTCTCCTGGTGGAAACAATGTCGCCTACAGCCGCACAGGTTTTGTCAAGTTCCAGTCTAGACAACTAAATGCTGTCTCCTCAACGCCGAGTAGCTCTCAGAGCTGGTGCTGAGCGCGGCTCCTGCACAGCAGCCCACTGCGTGTTTAATAGGCTCCTCAATCTGCCACAGCTATTACCAAATCCAACACAGGCCATTAGGCCGCATGAGCTTAATTGTGCATTAATTGGATAATTAGTCCTTTTCCCTTTGTTTCTCTGCCGTTTTCTTTCTCTTTTCCCCTCATTGTGACACGCTCGTTCCTTCGCTACATTTTTCCCGTTTCCACCGGCTTCTAAGCAGGGCTGACTAGCAAACAGGCATGCTACTGTGCTGTACATGCATCCTATGGCTACGGCGATAGCCCAGGGAAGGAAACGCTCTCTGTGTGGGAGGGAGGACAAGGTTTACCGGAGCCCCGGGCTTCCTTCTTCGGTGCTGTCATGTTGACCCACAGTACAAGCTGTGTGGGACTCCAGCGGCGTAACAGCCAAGAGAAACTTGGTGTCACGCATGCATAGTTAAATAGGGAACAACTCTCAAACACACGAGGTGCATTATTTATGAACGTTTCTAAAGGAACGTTCTTTTCTCCCCCCTTTTTTTTCTTTCCTTAATGCTTTCATGTTCCCTCCTGCACTGAGCTTTAAAACCCTGTGTCTCAGCATTCTCCAGATGGCTGCCATTAAACTTCCGGTACCATCTCTGATGAATTTGTCAAAGTAAATGTTTGGCGTGGTTGACGACATTTAAAATGCCTGCTGTTGTCCCTAGGTGGTTTACGTGGGTGAACAGGACTGTCTTCTGCTGCAAACACATATCTAAACCCAGTAGCATTACTTCCCCAACAATTACAGGGCGCTGAAATACTCACCTTCGTCACAACAGAACCATCTGAAAAGACAAAATACTTCTGGAAATTGTGTCGGCTGTTTGGCCAAATACAGGGAACAGGCTTAGTTGGGACGTTTGTCATCTGAAACTGGGACTGGTGACACTTAACAATGGAACCATTGTCCTAAATTTACAAGCAACGAATAGAACAAGCAACAATTTGACAAACTATGGGTTTTATAGGCACAGATGGTCGACACATGGAAATAAAAAGAGAAAGTAGGCGAGAGAGCGAGAGCGTTAGAGAGAGATGTGCAAGAGAGAGCAATCGGAGATGTAATCATCTGTTTGTAAGTGGTTGGATGGGAATGTTTCACAATAGACTGTACCCCCTGCTATCCAACAGATTTAGCAGTATGGACAAGGAAATGAGGGATGATTGAGAATCCCTTCCTGCAATTGAAGGCATGGGAATTAATGTGGAAGGAGTGCACACTTTGGGGAAAAGGGTGTAAAAGAGTCTGGCTTAGTGAGAGATATTGCTCTGTGTTCTGCCTGTTTGGCGTGCCTGCGGGGTCTTGTAATGATTCCGTGGGTGAACCTCAAGGTTTCATTGTTCCCAGATTAAGCAGGCCTGTGTGTAAAAAGCACCCCTCGCCTGTATTGTGTGATCATTCCAAAGTGTTCAACTGCTCAATATAAACGCAAGCTGCTTTTTTTGTGAGTGTGTTGTATATTTTTTATTCAGCTCGTCCAATTATCATTCTAAAGGGATGTTAGGAGTGTTTTCTCGCCAGCGCCGAGGGAATATGAGATTAAAAGGCAACTAGGAAACATCTGTGTCTCCGCTTTGCCACGATCTGCATTTCATTTCTACCGCTGGCATCCAAATAGACAGCGCCAACCAAAAAAAAGGAAAAAGACGAAAATTCAAGCTCATGGGCTACCAAATGGAGGGGAGGGTTGCCATAGAAACACATAGCTCACATGGCTTTATGGGCTGTATCCTATCACATGCTATGAGGAATTACCATAAATCTTCTGGCAGCTAGGGCGCTGGTTGAGGTGCGCTTGAGCGTTGAATGACAATGTGTTGATCTCAGTATATCTGAAGGAAGGCAGCCTTGCCACGCAAATCAAGAGAGAAATGGCATTGGTATTAGAGTGAGGTGATAAAGATAGGTAAAAACATTTCAGCTTTTTTTTATTTCCTAAATCTATTCTAAAGCAAAAGGGAGAAAATGGGAGAGTGCATTGCCTGCATTCCATTACAAACCGAACGCAGTCCCAAGTTATATTGCGAAAATATCCGGTTTGTATGAAAGCATGGATTAAATTACCCACGGCTTGGAACAGTAGATTCAAAAATCGGATTCAGTGCATGTTATTGTTGTGTTTCATACACTGGCAACGTGGTCGATAACACACAATAAATAATGTGAAGGGGAAAATATTTCCATAACAGTAAGCAATATCACAATCATGTTGTGTCACAGACCACATTTGGTAACAACGCAATTTCCCCAAACGCCATCATCTGGGGTAGCTCTCATGCTCTTGACCTCTGTCTTGCGCCAGCGCTGAGAGCATTATCAGATGTGTTTGAACAGTTCCCATCCACAGGGCCCTGGTGGGCGGCGTAGATACCCAGTGACCTTTTCGCCGTGGCACCCCGATATTAACACAATCTCCCCCGCCTTATTACCACGGGAGCGTTTCACAGAGTATTAGACTTCATAAATTACTTTTTCCTCCTCCCTCTCCTTCGTTTTTTCCCCTTTTTTTTGCTTTCTTTCTTCTGTTCTATTCTCCCTTCTTCTATTCTCATTCCCCCTGCTCCCCTCGCTCTCTCCCTGCTCCTGAGCCCATAACCCGTCCTCCCCAGGGGCCCGGCCTCCATAATCGCGTCAGTTCACGGCCCTCTTACTTGAGCAGAATTGCTTAATTGGTATGTGTTCTACATAACTGTTAGAGTATTAGACTCACAAATGAAGGTTAGAACCTCAGTGCTTGTAATCGACTGAAAGAAATTGATTTGTGCTCAGCAGTCCTTCTGGGACGAGACTTTATGGTTCTCTGAAGAAATGAAGGTTTATAATTGTATGTTTCTTTTTTTCAACAGCGTTCTCTCGCTCTCCGTCTCTCTCTCTCTCTTTTTCTCTCTCTCCTTCTCTCTTTCTCTGTCAATCCTTCTCTCCATCTCTCTTTTAAATTTCCTTTGCGCCCCATGTTTTGTTGACATTCAACAAAAGAAAAGGCCTTGGCAACTCAGAGGTGATGAGTCTGGTTGCCGACGTTACAACACACCTGGCATACTGAGTGGCTGGCTTGGCCGGCAGGTGCACAGATAGCACCGGGGTTTAGGAGGGCTGTCAATAGAAGTCTGTGTGTGTGTTATTATGCCACCGTCCAGAGGGCAGGGAGCTAAACAGCGGCGGCGAGCTAGCCACACCGCCCAGTTCATAAGGATGTTAGTATCGATCAAAGGCCCTGGCCGTGTGATGAACCGTTGGCCTGTCGCTGCGGCGTGACGGAGAGACCTAAGCAGTCTGCAGGGGGAATATGCCAGTCCCACTCACTCAGGTGTTAAGGGAGACATCAGTGTCAGACACACAAAACCCAACATGCTTTCATTAGCTCATTACAGCGCCGCTTTCGTGGTAGCAGACTACACCTCTACGAGCAGACAATTAACGGGAGGTTTTGAATAAAACTACACTTTAATTATATATTTGTGCTCATTGGACAAAAAACTCTGAATGGTGCAGTAGCACCCTAACTAGTTAAATGCATATGATTCTTTAGTTACTTATTTAGTAGTAAGATCAAAAGATTTGCTGGGAATGGTATTGGAATGTAATACAACATTTATACATTTTTTAAGAGTTCTACAGTTTTGTTTTTGTTTGCTTCAATCAGAATAATCGTACTGTTTTCTGGATGTCCTTCTCGCCGGGTTCCCCATTGGTAACCGCTAACACCTTGTGCATCCCACACCAACCTTCCTCCTCCGTAGGTGACCGTTGATTCTTCACGCTTGCTTTCAAGGCGAGCTAAGTCAAACGTGCTAAAAGCGAAGCTTGCCGTACGCAAAATCCCATTTCACGCTCATGCTAATACCACCCAGGGAGCAGGGAGGAGTGAGCGCAGGCAGGTGGTGTTTACAAATTGGGACGCCAAAAACCAGGCAAGCCACGGCCAGTCCCAACGCCAGGCTCTGATCGGATTATGGGAGACCTCTAAGACAAAGAGGTGATTTTTTTCCTCGTCACTGTGACGGAAGGAGATACTAGAGGCAGGGGGTACAGTCTTACATAGTTTATGTAGTGAATTATCCTTTTAGAGGTGTTTTTTCCAGTTTCTTTGTTGTTGTTTTTAATTGCCACAATGAAATTAGTGTTTGTTGATTATTCTTGCAACATGCTTGTGTGAAGTTGCACTTTCCCTGGATTTTAAGTGAGATTACACATTTGCCCGACAAACTATCTGTTTGTGTTAAGAAATGTTCCGCGGAAAAGTATCACATTCAAAGTACTTTAAGGTGTTGTTTGGCACTTTGGTTGCCAGTTTGACTTAAATTGCAACAATAAAGGATGCTGTTTGTTGGTTTTTCATGCTCATTGTTTGCAAATCTGAAAGGCAGCCATCTTTTTTTCTTCATTTTTTTATCGCACCTTACATCTTGGAAACTCTCCATGAATACTGCATTTGTCTGGGAAGAACAGTCAAAGCCACAGCGGACCTTCTTTGAAGTTGCAAGATAACAAGGTAGATCATACGAGTATTACATAGAGCAGATCATTCGCATACGTCATGCTGAGCTATGTCCATAATACATAATTGCATACATTTGTTTAAGCACAAAAGCTGGACTCTTGGCAGTGAGACTAAACTGCCCCTCCTCGTAGATGGTCAACGCTGATAAGAAGTGGTATGCAGAATGCCGTAATGCCATTAAGTTGGAGAGTCCCGTCCTGCACAAATTCACTCTGCAGCGTGCCGAGGCGGCCTTTTCTGTTGCTACGGTGTCTACAGAACACAGCTCAACGGCAACGAAACGCAGAGTGAGGCGGTGACAGACACAGACGGCAGAACGTGACTGGCAGATCCGAGGATGCTTTTAAGGAGTTTGCTGCTTTCCAGAAGAGCTCCTATAATGGTGCTGTTGTTATGAGCCAAGTGGGCCCACCCCTTGATGGCCCACTCACAGAGAAGTGTCCTTTTCCAATGACCGTCTCTGATTTGCGCATGTGGGGGTGTGCGGAGATGTAAACGGACCCAGCACTGATGGCCATTGTTCCGGAGCTTCTCTCAGACCCCGCCCCCTGCTTGACCCCGTGCAATTTAGACAGTGCATCCCCGGCATTAGTATTCTGGAGGCTTGTCCCTGTTGGAGCTGGAGCCAGGATTATCCGGCCCTTAACATCTTAGCTAAGTTGGTTAACACCTGTTTTTATTGACTTACCAAGAGCAACCCAGCCTTCTCTCTGTTTGCCTCTGTGGTTTTAAAAGATCTCCCTTTCTGTTCTCTCTGTTCTCACACTCTATCCTATAAGCCTGTCTGTTCTCCTTTTGAAATCTGCGGCCCACACATTCTTCACGTTGGCTAGATTTTCCCAGCTGTAACTCATACTGGGCCGCAGCGCAGTAGGTCAACGTAAGAGCTTTGATGGTTTAGATGAGAATATTGCAATCGAATACGAAGCTGCAAACATGCATTATCACTTGTTCTCGAATATAACCACATTTGAATCACATCAGCTTCAGCATTGTTGCCCTGTATGTTTCACATACTATAAGCCGTCAATTAATGATCCAGGACTGTAGATGGATCTGCAGTCAGTCATGATATAAGCTGTCGTTGTATGAAAGGTAAAAAGAAACAAGCATGTTTAGTGGTTATTCTTACTCAAAAACTGTCGTTGCATTACTCTGTCATTTGAATAGAATGATGGAAAGCAGGTGCGTATTAGTCTTGCTATTAACACTAGGCCCTGTGTGACCCCACTGTAACTGGTGTTATTTCCCATAGAGCAGTTTCCACTCTTGATAAAGCCTAAGGGACAGGCTATAGCAGTAGCGCAGAGCCAGATAAATCCTCAAAGTTCTGTATCTGCAGTTAAAAAGCTCCACACCACCAGCCATTGATGGCGTCTTTAAAGTGTGTCTGGGGATTTACCTAAATCAGGAGGTATGGATCATCTTAAGCATGGCTGGGATCAGGCCTCGGCCCCATCAGTGGCTCCATTAACCCACGTCCTCCCTGATCCAGAGACTCCCAACAGCAGCCCATTAACCCCTGCCTTCTGCCAAGACCTTCATCCTCCATATAGATAAGGCCTGAAATATATGTTAATTCACCTGTCTGGCACTTTGGGGGTTTCTCTCACCTTTATGCATGAAGTGTTCTGAAGCTTAACCTTATTCTAGTGGACAGGGATTTTTTTTGGCCTGTTTGGTTGTCATTGTCCTATTATTTTCCAGCAATAACGATTCGCCGAGTGTTTAATTTTGCCGTGCAATTAGTTCCAACACAATTTTTTTATTTAACCGAATGTCGTCGTCGTCGTCGTTGTCGTCGTTATTTCCATCAGGAAATAAATGGTAATTACTCCCGGTTAACGGCCTCAGAATGACGAGAATAGCGGAGCTCCGAATGTCTGCCTTCATTAGGACAAAGGCAGGGTGAGCGGGAGACGCACTGACAAGCCGGCAACGCCTCATTGTCCCTTATCTCAAGTTTCATACATTTCCACGGCTCTCGTTAAAGGACGCGCCGTGTGCTAACTCGTTATCTCCTTGCCACTATAAAACGCTGCAATTAACATTCAACAACTGTAACCGATCCGGCGGCCCTCCTCTCTAGCCGCTAATTGCCAGGCTGTTGTGCATGCTCGGGCAGGAGCTCTACTTTCAGCTGCACTTCCTGGATAGACATTCTGTGCATTGATCGGAAACGGCGATCATCTAGACGAAATGGTTCATCCCAAACTTGAGCTCACGTACTGTTTGTCCTCTTGGACAGGGACATTTGTTCCCAACCACATCTATATGTAATATTTATATAATATTTGTCTTGCCTGTCTTTCATCAGAGCTGCTAGAAGGAGGCCTGGGTAAAGGATTCGTTCACACACTCTTTGTGTGTCACACAGGGTATCATCACTGGTGAATGACGTTTCGAGACCCGTCCACAGTCCCTGTAATTACACATTTCAAGTTGAGACCCGCCTGGATAGGTGGAGGGACAGAGGACATACTGCCATTATTTAAGGGGCTGCACCCTTTAGACATGCATGAGTTAACCTTGTGAATCATCTGGCTCCATAGCATCCTATACAACCTGTAATTGGAAATGTAGAACAGCCAGGCTGGTAGCGTAGGGCCCTCTGTCTCTACCTCGCTTACATGAAAGTACACCCACACATACACACACTT
The DNA here is from genome assembly GCA_036023535.2 of Galaxias brevipinnis. NCBI lineage: Eukaryota > Metazoa > Chordata > Actinopteri > Galaxiiformes > Galaxiidae > Galaxias > Galaxias brevipinnis. The sequence goes on from JAVQIZ010036655.1 coordinate 14,245, forward strand.
GCCCACTCGAACACACTGGCACACACACACACACACACACACACACACAGTGCTTTTGTTGTCTGAGCATCCGAGTTTTGAACACATTTCCTGTGTGCGATCGGCGGTGTCACCTGCATTTTAGCAGGAAATGTTTTTGTTTGCACGCTTTGCTCCTCGCCTGCCCCTAGACGCTGCAACCGCCGAGGCAGGCCTTATGAATAGTTAGTCTGGGTCAACTGATACTCCGGCTCCAAACACAGCCATCATCTGTAGTCCCTGATCCCCAGGCCAACAGCCAACCAACTGTGTTCCATTCTGCTCAATTGAATCCGGTTGGGAGCCGAGGCGACCCTTTGTTATTCTTAGGTGACTATCAGGACGTAAGCCGATCCTGGGCGGCCTCGGAGGCCAAGTGCTACAGGACGGAGTGGAGGGAGGGGGGGGGGGTCTCGCTCATCAAATTAGCAACGTGACTGTCGGCCAACTCTGAGCCCCTTCCACGTTGGTCTACCACACCACAAAGATGCCATTCACCTGGTGCCTTATCAGCATGCTAATGCTCTGCAGCTCGCTTCTCTGGGGATTATCCGCCCAGTGCCAGGGTAAGGTTACTCCCAGCTAAGGAGGCCATGGAAAGGCAAACCAAACCGCATGGCAGCTCACTGTTTCTTATCAGGGTTTCATGTTCAGGTCAGGGAAGATCTGTTGCAGATGTCTATGGTTTGGACATGACACACTGCATGCTAGAGGCTTACTGCCACTTAGTCATTGAACTCTTTTCAGGCCAAGATACCCTTTGATGCTAGGATAACATAAGGTTTCAGAGCAGCTCCAGAAGTAAACTATGTACATAGGGGTGCTACAGTTTATTACTGGGTAGACTGTTGGTTTTCTCGTAAACAGAGTTTTCACCTCTTTTTGTGGCGTCTCGCTTTTGCACTTATGGCATGAGTTATTTTCTCAGTTTCACAATAGATTTAGCGACACTTGAAACTGCTGTTTGAGAGCTTTGAACTTGTAACACCTCTCCTGCCGTTTGTTTGGGTCGCCTCAGTTTCACAGAACTATAAACAACATGTAATACTTTAGCCTGTTGACAAAAATAAGAGACTCTTGCCTCAGTTGTCACTCAACACTTTTCACCACGTGTCTTATAAGTTTTGAGTTAAAGCCAACGGTGTTGCCAACCATGAAAATCTATTGTTTCATTGTTTAAGAGGTTTGGTCTCGGGGCATCACCGGATACATTTTCAACTGAAAGGCAAACTTGTTTAATTTCTCTGACTGCCTCGTGGTGAACGGCCACATGCTTTTTATCCATTAGAAGACCACCTAACATTTAGTCCCGTCATGGAATGGGCCGGCTTGTGTTTAGCTGGCTATTAGTGTAACATCTGTAGTCTCCAAATACACTATCACTGTCAGCTGATCAGTGGAGGAGACACAAAGGTAAATTGTGTGCTTAATTCATTTTCACGCTCATCTCGCCTCTAATGCGGCCTGCAACTTCAACAAGCCTATCTGCAGCATCCACACTTTCTCAATTGGACACAGATCTACCCAAAAAAATGAACTCTGACTGCGATGAATTTTCGAGATAGGAAAGATGCTGGCATGAGAGCAAAGAGGTCTTTACGAGGAAGGCGAAACAAAGGAGAATTGATTCTCCTCAGAGGTTGTGGAGGGGGAAGACAGAGAGAAAGGGACGGGGATGCAGGCTGAAGTATCCTCATCTGGCGTTTTATTCGACTGTTAAAGACAGATCTAATTTGAATGTGGGTAATGTGAGGAACACTCTCAGCCATTGACCCAGGGTGTCTTATGACCGGCTTGACGCTCCCGGTACTCAGTCTTGTGGTTTCCTCAGCAGTTTCAGTTCACGAATGAGGCAGGGTGCAGGACAAGTTTTTTTTTTTTATGATCTTGCTCTCTCCGTGTTTAGGTCATGGGCTATTTCTTGAAATGCACCCCCACCCCCTCCCCTGTAGGAAGCACAACCTTATTAGTATCTCCCAGACAGGGACCAGAGAGCCTGCAGCTTCTGTTTACAGGCTGTTCAATCACGTTAAGCACTGCTGGCAGACTGCTTCACTTAGGAGACACGCTTGCATCAGACCCCAACTTTACCCCCTGGTCCCGAACATGCATGGTATGTATATGAAGATTTGGAGCTGTCATGCTGACAACTAGTTTCTCCTAAGAGGCGAGAGGGTGGTAATATACATAAACATGTGTAAGAAAATATGTGAGTAAAAAAGTTGTAATACAGAAAAGAAAAATGAACTAGATTCAATGCTGAAAGATTTGTTTATGATGAAGTGTTATGTTTAGAGTGGGATGTTAAGAGACCTACCCAGTACCCAGTGAGACACTGCAGATGGCTGATAATGGCCAAATAGAAAACAGACCTTATTATCAGTGGCTGCTCACTGTTGAAAGAGTAGATATTGATACATGAGGTTGCGTCGAAGTCTTGTGTGCTAACAGAAAAGCTGTATGAACCGTATTTTATTATTTACAGATTGCTATTACCTCCGCCTAGTTTGCTAACTGTAGCTAGCCGATGTAAACAGTAGCAGAAATAATGTTGCTCTATGCACAACATGTGTTGCACTTCTGACCTCAAAACCGAAGAATGGCAAGATTCAACCAGCTGTCCCTGGGCTTTCCGCAAGGCCAGGAATAAAAGAGCTGAGCTGGGGGGTTGAGGGCCACATCCCAGTATGGCATGAACAAGGCTGGCCCAGTTGTGTCTCTGTCAGACTTCACACAGGACGTTTACAATAAGACACTATAGAAATAGACCACAACTCAGACAGACTACTTTATCTATCACAACAGAGCAAAGTTATTCTATAGCTTTAAAGATTGTTTGCATAATCCATAAGTGACTGCTGAGACACCAGTGTGTCACTTGTGTTACCTGCACTATCAAGTTGTTGACTAGGGCAGCTATAACGCACAGGTGAGGTGAAGGGTAAATGTCTAGCTATGTGAGACAGTCCTGACTACTGGCCAATTTGAAGGCATTGCTAAGCATGGAGTATTAATCGGCAATGTTTTCATTACATGTCAGTTTTCTGTGCTGGCTAAGCCCTTTGAGCCTGGCCCTCGCAGGACATCCCATTGTGTTACTGGTACCTTCCCCCTTTCTCTCGCTCTCTCTCTCTCTCTCTCTCTTTCTCTCTCTTTACTGAGCCTTCATAAGCCATGTTTGAACTGTAGACAGGATTATCTTGGCCTAAAGGTGTAATGCACATCTCGGTGTCCCATAACCCCTCTCCCTCGCCCCCCATTCTATGTTTGCCATAACCAGGCCACAGATCAACAAAGAGCTCTCCTCCACCTCAGCTCTCTCTCTCTCTCTCTCTCTCTCTCTCTCTCTCTCTCAAACTTAAACCTCCCGAGCCTCTGCATCCCTTGCCCTCATTTCCCCTGAATTAATTGAGTTCTCATTTTGAGGGAAAGCTCACAGGAGGCCTATGGAGGAGAGGAAGCAGGGGGGTGGGGTGGGGAATACAGCATTAGAGAAAGATAGATGTAGCCAGAGAAAGGCCGGGAGAGAGCGAGAGGGAGCTGCAGAGGGGCCTGAGGGACATGGCTCTCTCTGAGGGAGGCCGCCCCTCGTCTCCTCTGGGAAGCAGAGGCCCCACAGCGCTCTCTTATATCTTTATCCTCTCCACGGGGGCCCCTGCCAGCGCCTCGGGGAGACCCTGTTGGCCCGTGGTCAGGGTCAGGCAGGCACGCTGTTCATCGCCCCGTCAAGAGCACTGTGGCTGTGTCACTTTAGCTCCCGCGGCGTAGCCAGACAGACACAGACCTCATAGGGGGACCATGTGATATGCTTCCCGAGCTAATGCTAACCCAGCACTAACATTGAAACCAAATGAAAGTCTCCAGAGTGGTGTTCATAGGAAAGCAACACGCACACAGGGTATCGGTGTGCTTGATTGACAGTCGACAGGACAAGGGAAGAAGCCCAATGACGTGTGTACCCTGACCCTACCTCTGTCTGACCCTGTTCAATAATGGACTGTTACAACTTCTCCCGTTGCAATATTGATGCCCAGGCGGCATAGCCCCGCCAAAGGTCTTGGGTTGCCGTAAGTTGAGATAAACACTTAGTAAGTTGTTATGGCGTGGATCCCCCTCGTTCCTCAATGTCACCGTCTCAGCACTCAATAATTCAGAGGGTGGCGTTAATGAGATCCCTATAGGGCGTCTCCCCCCAGAGCCTCCCTACTGTGCCACCACTCTAATGTAGTTATATATCATGTCAGCTTTCAAATCAATTACATTTCTTTCTGATGGCGACGTAATTGCTGCTGATTGGGTTTTCGGCAGCGCAAGCCAAGTGTTTGTGTGGCACAGCAGCGGCACTCGTCATAACAGGAAGCTTCATCAAAAGCGAGCGGTATTTCATCCTGATTGAGGCCACACGGCGCGATAGGGCGGGCGTAATTATGATAATAACAATAGCAATCTGTGTTTTCTCAGCTTTGTTTTTTCAGCTCCGAAGCCGGTAGAGGGAGAAAAAAAACACACACAGGGTTTTGCTGTGGATGCGACACAACAGCTGATTTGATTGTTTGTTACATGTGCAATTTAGCGTTTAATCCCGATCATAATGCTTTTTGCAGATCTTCATTTGTTTGGAGACTGGAAAGATTGCTTTGCTGTAGATTTTAGTTTGCTACATTATTTATGTGTTTTAGTTTTTTCTTCTAATTTAAGCCTTTTTTCCCTGCCTAGAATTATATGTCAACCCAACAGTACCATGTTTACCCCCCCCCCATGTCCATTGGTCACAGGTTTCAAATAATAATATCACAGTTGTATGCCATAGTGTGATCATTTGACCCTGCCATAGATGAGAAGAATGCTTCCAGTCAAGAAGGCCACGGTAACTATGAAATGTTAGCGTTGTCAGTGCCGCTAAATATAATAGACTCAGTGGAGCAGGCGGCCTCATCTGGAAGCGGGGGAAGAGATTGTCTCTGTCAGAGACAGATTCCCCCCTAAATACAAGCCCTTTTAAGAGGGACCACCCACCCCTTCTTCTCCCCATGACTCACCCTCGCTATCGACTCTCCATCATATCTCTCTCTCTCCATCTCTCCCGGTTTCTCTCTCTCTCCATCTCTCCCGGTTTCTCTCCCTCTCCACTACTGTCTTTTGTTAACGGCTCTCCATCTTGTATTTTTTTTGCTGGGCTGAAGGGGAGCCGAGGTGCAGGGCTACAATCTCGCCTTTCATTTCATGGCTGCTGGAAATGGATGTTTTAGTGCCTTCATTAAGACATGCGGCAGTCAGCGCGCCGTGTTTTTCCCCCTGAAGTTGAGCTCCATGAACCTCGCCATTAGAAGACATTATGGCCCTAGATTTCAGGGCACAGCGGAACACTGTATAATTTGATTAGTGTTATTAATCAAGTGGAATACGCACCCCCTCCTCCCCCGTCCTCCTCCTCCTCCTCTGCTCTCTCCCTGCCTGCCCGCCTCCAAGCCGCTACCCGGGGGGGGGGGGGGGGGGGGGGGGG
>JAVQIZ010036656.1:0-11546 GCA_036023535.2 Galaxias brevipinnis
GTGTGTGTGTGTGTGTGTGTGTGTGTGTGTGTGTGTGTGTGTGTGTGTGTGTGTGTGTGTGTGTGTGTGGAGGGGTTTACATCTCATTGAGGTTGCCTTTCCTCCTGACAATCAAAGAATTGTTTTGCTACCGAGGTCTTATTTTTCCCTTGCCCCCAGTATCACAAACACACACACACACGCTACTCGCCGTGCGTCTTCACTGTTTGAGTATTCGCAGCGCTACCCTTACAAAACTGAACAATGGCAACCATCTTGAAGCGTTTCAAGCAGAGGTGTCATGGAGGAATACCAGCTGGTGTGCCATAGGTCTAACACACAGGCTACAATAGGACACGGGGCACGTGCTGTTTGGAGAGGAGCCTGTCCCTTCACGGAGGGTCCATTTAAAAGCCTCCACTCAGAGAATGGCAGTTAGAGTAGCAGAGACCCAGAGCAGCAGGTCACCATCACTTCCACTGTCTGCAGCCTGCAGGTCGATGGTCCCCCCCACCCACCGGCGCCATCATCCCTCACCCCACAATGGCTTTGTGTTAAGACGTCTTCGAGGAAGAACAGCCGAGCTGGGCAAATCCTAACCGTCCCTCACTTACTCTCCTCCGTCAGCCCCCCCTCCCCCCCGCCCGCCCGCCCGCCCGCTCGCTCCCTCCCTTTGCTAATCCCCTCCTATTAGAGTCCAAATTTGCCGATGGAGGGCTAAAATACCTGATGGCTGGAGCTCCGCCTGCCGCTCCCCTGACACCCCTCCCACAGACACACACACACACACACACACACACACACACACACACACACACACACACACCTCCTCCTCTTACTCCCTCTGACAACAGATCCATTTTGATGAGCGGGGCTTATAAGGAGAGGAGAAAGCAATAAAAAGCAGATTTACCTGCCTGACTGTACTCAGCCCTGTTAGCCCCTGCCTCTAGGAGGGAGAGAAGGGGTGGGTGGGGGGGGTTACCTCCTCTCCCCCCTCGGCCCTCCTTCCTCCTCCTGATTTCCATCGACTGAGGAGGAGGTCGACAGCCAGTGATTAGGAGTTGGCTGATCAACCCGCTGCTAATTGAAGCCATTGTTTCCACTGCGAGTGTGTGTGTGTGTGTGTGTGTGTGTGTGTGAGAGAGTGAATGCCTTCGCACTGCATTGCCAAGACCCATCACCCCCCCTCCACAGCCAAGGAGCCAGGGACCCCCTTCATCGTCTCTCTAATTACCCGGACGAGGGGGGAGGACAATCAGGCTACTTCTCCGCTGCTCCCCCCCCCCCCTCCCTCCCTCCTCTCTCCTCCACCAGCCTTTCTCCTCACCCTCCTACCATCTTCACTTCTGGCCAGCTCTCTGACTGACTCTGTCCCGCGTTAGTGTGTGTGTGTGTGCGTGCGTGCGTGTGTGTGTGTGTGCGTGCGTGCGTGTGTGTGTGTGCGTGTGTGTGTGTCTCGTTGTTGACCTTTTTGGGGGAGCTGTGTGCCTACTGTGAGACGTTATGGCGCTACAATGAGCAACAGTCATGACCCTACAAAACAAACAGCAGCTCCAGTGTGAGTGTGTGTGCGTGTGCGTGTGCGTGTGCGTGTGTGTGTGTGTGTGTGTGCGCGTGTGCGTGTGCCATTATGAAGGCGTTCCAGAGCTATGAAGAGCCCCTCAGAGACTTCTTGATGCAGCCCGTTCTTTCTCACTTGAGGGACTACCACAGCACTCAGCGTCCTCTCCTCCTCCCGAGTCTGTCCCACACACACACACGCACACACACTCGATGGGAGATATTCAGCCACAGAACCCACTTCTCTTTGAGTCCGACAGTGTGTGTCAGGCAGATCTTTGGAGCCCGAGAGAGAGTGTGTGCTGCAGCGCCAAAGGGTTGATTTCATTTTTTCTTCGGGAGCGTGTCATCGCGTCTCCCTTCTTCCTGCTCCTCGGCCGTCACATCGCCGCGGTTACGTGGGCAGCGTGTGTGTGTTTGTCGGAGGTCCCGGCAGGGCCCGCTGTCACGCCCGGGCGGTCTCTTTGAAGACGCCGTGTGACTGGAGCCAGGCTGCCCCGTGTTGTCGTCAGCCCCGGATGGTACGACTCCCTCTGTGTTTCGGTCCATTCGGGCTGCTGCCTGGAGATTTTTTATCTCAGTGTGATTCTCCTGTTAAATGAACTTTTGAAATATATATATACACTATAATAATAATGATACTACGCAATTCTTTGTAGAATGATACCAAGGTGGCACACAGCTTTCTACTTTTCAAAATGATAGTTTTCGGCAAAGCATTCTAAAGGTACATTACATTGCGTGTGGACAGGGCTGAGTTCTGTTAAGAAGCCCCAACTACTGTCATCATATCTAGACTACAGTACCCAGTATTATAATGACACATTGGGTGTTGACAGGACTGAGTTCTGTTAAGAAGCCCCAGCTCCTGTCATCATATCTGGACTACAGTACCCAGCATTCTAACGGTACATTGTGTGTGGACAGGACTGAGTTCTGTTAGGAAGCCCCAACTACTGTCATCATATCTAGACTACAGTACCCAGCATTCTAACGGTACATTGCGTGTGGACAGGACTGAGTTCTGTTAGGAAGCCCCAGCTCCTCTCATCATGTCTAGACTACAGTACCCAGCATTCTAAAGGTGCATTACATTGCGTGTGGACAGGGCTGAGTTCTGCTAAAAAGCCCCAGCTCCTGTCATCATATCTGGACTACAGTACCCAGCATTCTAAAGGTGCATTACATTGTGTGTGGACAGGACTGAGTTCTGTTAGGGAGCCTCAGCTTCTGTCATCATATCTAGACTACAGTACCCAGCATTCTAATGGTACATTGCGTGTGGACAGGACTGAGTTCTGTTAGGAAGCCCCAGCTCCTGTTGTTGTACAAGCAGCTCCGCTCCCTCATGTCAGCCCTTTGGCTAATGGCACCTAGAACGCAGTGAGACCCCCTACCCCCCCGACACGCCGCACCACTGACAGCCATCCACTGTGTGTGTGTGTGTGTGTGTGTGTGTGTGTGTGTGTGTGTGTTGGCGCGTGCGTGCGTGTTGTTGGGAGGGGGAAGTGGGTGGGGGATTTTGGCAGCAAACAAAGTCCCCAAGCATCCCCACTCTTAATCACAGCAAACTCCTCCTGACAGTTGCTGTTCTTCCTAATCTAAAGTACCGGCCTCTTCATCCCCCTCCTCCTTCATCTTCATCGTTATCCCCTTCTCATCCTCCACCTCTCGTGCTTTCCCTCCGTCTGCTTCTCTCCATCATATCCACCCCTCCCTGAGGACACTGCTTGCATACCGAGGTAAGCACAGAAATCCAGGCTAGTAGGCTTCACAGACACGTACGCACACAGACACACACACACACACACACACACACACACGTACACACAGACAGACACACACAGACACAAACTTTCAACAGTGACTTTTCCTCTGACCTAGTTTAGAAGCGATCTCTCTGCAAGCGTCGGTTGCCAAGGCATCGCTATAGCCAGTGGAGGCTTTCCTCAGGTGTGTGTGTGCGGTGTGTGTGTGTGTGTGTGTGTGTCATCTGTCATCTACCTATCTGTATGCATGCGCACTCCGTCGGTGCGTGTGTGTGTGCCTGTCTGAGGTCGGGGAGGTCACGGGGGGGGGAATCCTCTCAGCCCGTCGCTCTCCCCCACAACGCGCCCCGACGCTCCGTTGACGTTTCATAACTCACTGGGATTTACGGCCGGCATCAGTTCATATCAGTGGGAAGCAGGGGAACCATACTTTAATATGATGTAGAGTACATGCTGATCCCATCCGGGCGGGGGGGAGGGCTTTGAAAGACGGTCTGCGGCTCCGCTTTCTGCGACGGGAAAACGCTGACGCACGCGGCGCTCGGTACGGTTTGAACAACTGCGGTTTTTCTTCAGTGAGTCCTCCCGAACGGAATACGTTACAGAGTGAAGAACGAAAAATCGATGCCACTGCCTGAAACGGGTTCTCGTTTGAAACTGTTAGTCATTTATGTTTAAGTGAATCAATAGGCTCTGCCGGCCAAGTTACTACAGACCATGAGATGATTAAGACACCTAATCTAACTTGACTTTTATAACATATTACATTATATCATATCATATCATATTATATTATATTATATTATGTTATATTATATTATATTATATTATATTATATTATATTACATAATCTATCAAACTAAGTAACGGTACAGTTGAACTAGAGAGGGTTGGGCCACAGGGGAAAAAATGTGCACAGGGCAAATCTGGTGCAGGACATCAATCATGCTGTATATACTATGGCACACCATGATACTGTAATAATATTAATACTCATTATTATAATTATAAGAGTCCAAAAATACTGTCGTCCAACAAGTTACATGTCTGGTCAAGACCAGTTAAGACATGTAGGGTCTGGAGGATGACGAGTTAAAGGGGACCTATTATGCTTTTTGGGTTTTTCCGTTTTCATTCCGTAACTTATCTACGTCACTAAGTCACACACCTGAATAATGTTGGGCATGCCCTCAACCAGAGCCAGTCAGAGCAAAGTCCGGGTGGTTTCGCCATGTCGAGAAAAGGCTGTTTTGGTAAGCGCGAAAGCAAATTCCCTTTTTTTGGTCAGCTGACCAATCAGAGCAGACTGCGCTTGTTGGGGGGGGGGGGGGTTCAGACAGAGGGTGAGTAGAGGTGCTGGCAGATCCAGGCAGTTGTGGAAAAAAATTTGGAAAAATAGTAGTGGAAAAAACTAATTGTTTATTGAACATTAAATCGCGTAAACCTATTGTAGTAGAACTCCTAAATAAAGGTATGATCCTGAAAATTAGCCCCTTAGAGAGATATGACGTTGTCTCATGTGACGCCTGCCAGTGGAGGGAGATGGTCATTTCCTTCTGCTCTGTTTGAAACCGGGCACACGGAAATTAGACAGGGGTGACAGAGAAAAGACAGGAATGTTTGAAAAGGTTTTGAGATTGTGATGTAAAAGGGAAAGAAAGGATGAAAAGAGGGGAGTGTGGGGTGAACGGGATGGAAGCAGGAGAAGAAAGGAGAAGAAAGGAGAGGATGAGAGAAGCGAGGGAACCTAGTGTCATGTAAGACTGGCCTTATTTGCCATTCACTTTCATGCAAGGAAAAGGGCTTCGTTTTAGCTTTGTCCATCCACTGGAACCAAAATAACCTCTCATTATACCTCTCTCTCTCTCTCTCTCTCTCTCTCTCTCTCTCTCTCTCTCTCTCTCACTCTTTCTCTCTGCCTCATGCTCCCTGTTTCTGTGTCGTTCTTTATCTTGTTCACTCTTTAACTCACTTACGAACACACACATAATGGCAGGCCTTCTCATTACATGCAGCCTTCTGGTCTTATCGCTGGGTGTGTGAGCGGGTGTGTGTGCATGAAAAATGCAAGTGTGTGTGTGTGTGTGTGTGTGTGTGTGTGTGTGTGTGTGTGTGTGTGTGTGTGTGTGTCAAATTTGAGGAGAGAGTGAGTGGAGCAGTCAGTCTGACATTCGACTGATCTTCTCCAGCTCTGTTGGGTCCCATCTGTTTGACAATGTTGAGGGTGTGGGGACTAGTGGCCTGGCTGGATGACTGTCTGGCTGGCTGACTGAGTGGATGGATGAGTGGCTGGCTGACTGAGTGGATGGATGAGTGGCTGGCTGGCTGAGTGGCTGGATGAGTGGCTGGCTAGCTGGATGACTGGATTACTGGCTGGATGGATGAGTGACTGGCTAGCTGGCGCAGGGGATGGATGAGTGGCTGGCTGGCTGGATGGATGAGTGGCTGGCTGACTGGATGACCGGCTGGATGAGTGGCTGACTGGCTGACTGGCTGGATGGATGAGTGGCTGGCTGACTGGATGACCGGCTGGATGAGTGGCTGACAGGCTGACTGGCTGGATGGATGAGTGGCTGGCTGACTGGATGACCGGCTGGATGAGTGGCTGGCTGGCTGACTGAGTGGAGGACTGGCTGGATGAGTGGCTGGCTGGCTGGCTGGCTGGCTGACTGGATGGATGAGTAGCTGGCTGACTGAGTGGATAACTGGCTGGATGACTGGATGACTGGCTGGATGGATGAGTGGATGGATGAGTGGCTGGCTGGCTGGCTGGCTGACTGGATGGATGAGTAGCTGGCTGAGTGGCTGGCTGGCTAGCTGGCTGGCTGGATGACTGGATGACTGGCTGGATGACTGGATGACTGGCTGGTGAGATGACACTTCAAGGCCATCCTCTTTTCTCCTCCACCACTTTCCTCTCCCTACTTCTCCTCACTAAAACAATGGTGCTCTCCGTGCGGTGTTGTTGACATGTTGTGTTGGTCCTCGTCTAGCCCAGCATAGGCCTTGGGAATAGGGCTAATTATTCAAACTGCTCAAGGGGTCTTAGGACATCAGGGATCTCTGCTCCTATTTAAGGACTACATATTACATTTCTTTTTTTTTTCTACAATATGCACTCTGAATGACTACGGAGGTTTTTAAATTAAATTATTTAACACAAATGTCTGACACAGGTATTTTAAATGTTCCTCAATAACTAATGCCAACCACAAGCTTTGAAACCCGGAACAGCTAAGCAAATGTTATCTCTTAAAATGAATTTGTGCATGCATACCTTTATCATCACAACCAAATAATTCTCGAACGGTCTGGTGAGGAAGCATTTTCTTTCCTGCTCAGAAAGTCCAGTTTCTTTCTCTTTTCTTTGTTAGCCAACAGAGGTTTATAGGAACTATGGCAATGTTCGGAATCACATACTTGAATACCACACGCTCAATCAGTGCAGTGTCGGTCACCAGTGAAGTGAATGGGAAAGTATGTCCAAACATTCGACTGCACTGTATTTTTTCCATAATATTGTATGTCGTCAGAGAACTTTTTACATACTAAAATGTCACATTAATTTCCTCAATTCAATTTCAATTTCCTACTATGACATGAGTTGGCATGCTGCATGCACCACATTTATGTCACACACAGTGGGCGGTTCCGAACATAGCCTGTCCCCTCTGTAGGTCTGCCATTCAGACGGCTAGTGCATGGCTCTGTGACTGTGGTGAAGCTAACAGGGTGTGATGTTTGTTTTTCTCACCTGCCCCTCCCTGCTGCTCGGTCGCTTGCGGACGCTGCTGGCGCTGACAGTCGCATGTGAGTACTTGCGTCATCGGGGAGGACGAATCAAATGAGCAGAGTTACTAAAAGCCTGACTTTGAGATGGAGTTGCTCAAGAGATTGAATAAAATGTTGACTTTACCATTGTCTACACTGATGTTAGTAAAGTACAATTACTCTAAAGTAAAGATCTTTCCTCAATATACTATATTTAGACTTTTTACAGTAACCCAAAAAGATACAATTAAAAAAGGCTATAATCTGTATATGGACAAGCTGATACTAATATAATGGACAAACTGATAATGTAATATTAATAGTATATGGTTCAACTATTTTCATTGAGCTGCCAACATTGAGACTAACTGCCGTTGTTTTGTGAATGTGTGGGACTGTTTGTGTGTACGCACGTGTGTGTGTGTGTGTGTGTGTGTGTGTGTGTGTGTGTGTGTGTGTGTGTTGTGACCCTGCCCCCTCCAGGTGTTCTCAGCGGAGAAGACCCAGAGCCAGTTTTTCATTCTGACGGGACAGGGGGCCGACCAGGAGCCCAAAGGACTGTTCACCATTGACAAGTACACAGGAGAGGTGTACGTCAGCCGCTCCCTGGACCGAGAGGTCATCCACTCCTACATGGTCAGTGCCTAACCCTATCCCTAACCCTAACCCTGGACCGAGAGGTCATCCACTCCTACATGGTCAGTGTCTAACCCTAACCCTAACCCTAACCCTGGACCAAGAGGTCATCCACTCCTACATGGTCAGTGTTTAACCCTAACCCTAACCCTGTCTGTCTAGCCCTAACCCTAACCCTGTATGTCTGTCTAACCCTAACCCTAACCCTGTCTGTCTGACCCTAACCTTAACCCTAACCCTAATCCTGGACTGAGAGGTCATCCACTCCTACATGGTCAGTGTCTAACCTTAACCCTAACCCTGTCTGTCTATCTGTCTAACCCTTGCCCTAACCCCTTCTGTCTGACCCTAACCCTAACCCTGGATTGAGAGGTCATCCACTCCTACATGGTCAGTGTTTAACCCTAACCCTAACCCTGGACCGAGAGGTCATCCACTCCTACATGGTCAGTGCCCAGCCCTAACCCTAACCCTAACCCTGGATCGAGAGGTCATCCACTCCTACATGGTCAGTGCCTAACCCTAACCCTAACCCTAACCCTGGACCGAGAGGTCATCCACTCCTACATGGTCAGTGCCTAGCCCTAACCCTAACCCTAACCCTGGACCGAGAGGTCATCCACTCCTACATGGTCAGTGCCTAGCCCTAACCCTAACCCTAACCCTGTCTGTCTGACCCTAACCCTAGCCCTAACCCTGTTTGTCCTCTCTCTCCCTCCCTCCCTCCATGTATCTATCTCATTCTATCTCAGTGTGTGTAATCTCGCCCGCTGTTCTTTTCTTGTCGTTTGGTTCCGTCTCTTCATGTCGGCTGGCTTGGTGGCTTTCCGTTCTTAGCTTCCCGGACAGCAGACGCTCAGTTTGTGGCCGTAGATAAAACCCAGAGCGCTCCTCAGAGACACTGATATTTCAGACATGTAGCTTTTTTTTCTCTCTCTTCTTTCCTCTCTGATTCGGAATCTCGAACGCTGTCGTCCGTTGGCAACGTCTTCTCAGAGGAGAGACGGACGTCCGATGTTCCTCTATTTCCCCCCCCCCTCCCCTCTCTCCCAAAAGGGAATGTTCTTTCACGATTAAAAAAGAGGCACCGGAGTGCGTTTGAGTCTCCTCCTGCTGTGTCTGGGGCCCCCGGGGGGAGTCTAGCTGGCAGAAGCGGAGGCAAGGTATTGTAGTCTCTGTTCGAGTTGTACAATTGATGTTATCCCGCTTCCACTGGCTATGGAACGCCGGGATGGGGACGGGGGGGGGGGAGTGGAGTGCAGACTCATCTGATAAGAGCCGGCTCCATCTAATGAGACGGAAAGCAATCGGGGAAAACATCAGAACCCCCCCGAGCTCAAAGAGACGGAGAGAAGAGAGAGGAAGCGAGGAAGGGAGGGAGAGAGGGAGAGAGAGAGTGTTAGGAAAAGGATGGTAAAGACTTTTAAGGAGAGAAGAGACTGAATATCACATCGACAGAGTTTGACATTTGCATCTCTGTCCTCTGGCTGTCACACACACGCACACACACACTCACACATTCACACACACCACACACACACATTTACACACACCACACACACATATACACACACACACACAAACGTACACACGCACACGCACACGCACACACACGCACACACCCACGGGCATCTGGCAAAACCCCAATCCCCAGTGTCAATATATATCTTGTTTGATAGACAGTAGCTATAGCTCCAGACAGCAGTAGTTGTCTCTCTTATTGGGTCTTTAAGCCCCAGCAGCAGTAGGGGATTGTGGGTAATCATTTCCCCATGATTAAGACGGCACGAGTCTTAACGGTCCAGCTGGAGGGGATCGGATATGACTACAGCACAGTCCCCATTTCACACTGTGTGTGTGTGTGTGTGTGTGTGTGTCTGTGTGTGTGTGTGTCTGTGTGTGTGTGTGTGTGTGTGCGATGTGGGTGTTGTTGTCTTGCTACCACCACAGTGCTCTCGTTAGCCCCTAGGTAGCGAGTTTGTGGTTGTTAAAGCTGTAGCAAGCTGCCTCCGTACACTGGACGGCAGGGGTCTCTTTCTTGTGTGTGTGTTGAACGCTCACTCGGATGCACAGCTGAGCTTTCAATCTGCCTGGCAGCGATTAGAAAACACGTGAACGCGTTAGCCTGCTCGCTCGTGCTCTCGCGCGTGTGTGTGTGTGTGTACGTTTGCGTTTTTGTACGTGTGCGTTATACCCATGCGACTCTTCACCGCGGATCAGCCACGGCCGCGGAAGAACGACGGCAATCCAAACACAAGCACACCCTCTCACCGCTCGCACACACGGAGTGCAGGCACTTCAGCGTGCGCGTGCGTCTGAACCTAACCTGCCCCCCCCCCACGTGGATGGGAACCCCAGGAATCCAATGGTATGTTCAGATGTAATGAGTGATTCTAACGGTCAAGCGGTTCGTCGGGCCCGTTCGTCAATGGCTCCCTGGCTCGCGGTCATTCAGAGTCCAACATCAATTAAAACGTCCACTCTGCCCCGCCGTCACTAATTATGGTCATTACTTCCTCTCTAATAGTTTTGATCACAGTAACGGCCGCTGATGGCCAAGCCGGGACTGGAACAAAGAAGGAAAGGCATGCGCACACACACACACACACACACACACACACACACACACACACACACACACACACACGCACACACAGGCACAGACTTACCTGCAGCCCCTCAGGGAAACGCGAAAGATCGTTTTCCGCTTTGGACGGGACACTCTTTCACTCCCTGTTCAGAATCACTCACTCTCTCTCTCTCACACACACACACACAGACACACACACACACACACACAAACACACACGCGCACACACACACACACACACACTAACTCATAAGCGACCACAGCCGCGGGAGATAGAGGAACATGAAATATTCATACTCGGATTCAAAGCTCCATTAGTTTGCTCTACAGAGGACTGCGAAGGAGAAGTAAATCTTACTATTATTATTATTTTTGTTATTAGTGCTGTAAATCTTTCCATTCTGTGGAGGCTCTTGGAATTTCAAAGCACACAGGATACGGTGGTGGGAGAATGTGTTGTAATCCAAGATGAGCACTTTGAATAAAACAATATTTAGAATGGATTTGCGTTGAGATCTGTCATTGGGGATTTCAAATGGGCACCCTCCATCCACCATTGAGCCCCCTCCCCCCCCCCGAGACACGTCCAGCAGGCTTAACGGTGACCAATGACGTCTCAGAGCCACCCCACCCCCACCCCTTGTACATCCGCTCTCCGCGTGGCCAGATCATTCAAATGAAAAAAAATCTAAAATAAAAGCTGTGCGATATCCCTACTATATTCCTGCAGGCTCTTTTCGGAAGCTAAGGATACATATTTAATCCGATCAACTTAATTTCAATTGCCAGGTCTCTCTGTTCACTAACGGGCGGGTGAAGGCAGTGCCGGAGGAGGACGACCCTAAACACGAATTAAACTTCCTACAACCTCACACACACATATACATATAAACACATTACGGCAGAGGAATGAGCGAGTAAATAAGTTTGATACATCACTGGAATATCAAGTCAAAGGTTCTTGGTGGATTTATTTAAACCCCCTGATTGAGCTCCGCTGCCTGGTAACGCGCATCGATCCGTACTGAAACCTTGGCAGTAATAAATTCTAACTCTGGAGCTCGCCCGCTAAGATACACCCCCCCCCGAAAAAAGTAGGGAGAGAAAAGGAGGAGAGCCGACCCAGTCGTGGCAACCACGGCTCGGCCTGAACCTGATTGGTCGGAACGCAAGAACGGAGGTGTGTGATGGGTAATCCGTGAAGGTCTGACCTGCCATCTGATGGATACACTGTCTGA
>JAVQIZ010036715.1:0-12953 GCA_036023535.2 Galaxias brevipinnis
CACACACACACACACACACACACACACACACACACACACACACACACACACACACACACACACACACACACACACTGTCTATAGCGCACTCGTAATGTAACCTTAAGGGCTTCTGTGACCTGGCCTTCGCTAAACAAATGTATTCCTTTTCCAATCTCGGAGCATTTGTTACTCTGACTCTCTTGCACATTCTGGAGAGATTTTCTCTGATCTCCGAGCGGAGAGTTGGCGCTATAGAGCGGATGTGTTTGTATCGAGGATCCAGCGCACTAACATAAAGCGCTCTCTTGCCTTTAGTCTGCGCGCAGGTTTCCATTCCATTGCGTAAATGTGTGTTCTCTGACCTCTCAGTGACCTCAGAGGCCTCGCCTTCGTTGTCTTTGTCTTCGTCCTTTTTCTCCCCTTTCTGCAGTGGCTGGGAGATGATATCGTCGGTGAAGGAGCTGAAGTAGGACTTGATGAACTGAGGAGAAGGCATCAGTGGCTCGCGATTCTGCAAAAAAAAAAACACAAAAAAAAAACTTCCGACGTAAGAGACTCATTTAATATGTGAACCTCTCCACACAGCCAGGTTTCACTTAAAGCCTTTTAACTGGACAGTTATAGATTTGTACAAAGGTGCCAGAGGACCAGTAAATTGTGTTAAGTGTTCAGTGGGTTTAACTTTGTCAATATTCTAGGAGAAAACAAATACCTTATATTTGTCTTTGGCTTTCTCTTTCCCCAATAATTTCAGCACCTTGTCTGCTAGCAGCATGCTCTGTTGGTTCTGGAAGGCCTCGAGAATGCACACTGCTGTAACATCTAATGGAGACAAAAATAATGCATTCTGATTACCTGTATAAACAGGTGTCATAAAAGCAAACACAAATGCTGCTTGTTTTATTTTCACAGTAGAATGCATGCTGAGCAGGCTATGAAAAAGATCTAGTGTGAAAACAACGTGCTCCATTTCACACAGAGATAAGCAACAGAACCGGCACATCTTCTAATCTCAGTTGGTTTTACAGATACTTACTGCCACAGCACTAGCATGAGGCAGCAGCAGGTTGGATTGATGGCTGTCAGAAATTATTTTTATGAAAGATAAACAGTTATTTCCTTACCTTCGAGGCACTCCTTCTTGCTGTCTAGTCTCTCCAGAGCTTTGGCCCTTCTGAACAGAGCCTTGATGTAGCGTGGGTTCAGCGCTACGGCCTGAGTGCAGTCCTGCACTACCTCTGCCCATTTCATCTGAAGTGAGAAAAAAAAACAAAAAGAACGTTGGATTTCTCCCTTTCAAGATGGGTGCGATTTTTCACTGGGCTTAAAAAAGGATAAGGAAGGACCTGAAGAGCTTCAATTCCATCCTGGCTATAATGTAGCCAACTTAACACTGACAACATTCAAAGGACTGACCTGCTGTTCGTAGGCTGCTGCTCTGTTCTGGTAGAAGGTTGACAGGTCAGTCTTCTGCTCTTTTGGACAGAGAGCAATGGCTTCTGTGTAGCATTGAATCGCCTGCTCATACTTGCCTGCCTTGAAATACTTGTTTCCCCTGTTCTTTGCCCCCTGAGCCCGGTCAAGGGGACTCTATAAAATAAAGGCATCAAAAATAGCAGTAGTACAATGTGTCTTATTGCAATTCATGGTAGTATGAATTTCACGAGGTATGAATTTAGGCAATAGAATTGAGCTGTTTTATTGAAAAACTAAAGGGAAAATACATTTTAAGTTCATTAGGGAGTGCCATCAGATTAACACTAGCTTGATCTCTTTGACCATGCTGTTTAACTATCGCTGTCTTTGTAACAAACTGCATGTGCCCATGGTGCTTCTAAGACCAAGTGATAGGCTTATCAAGCGATCAGCAAACTTTGGGCAGAGGATTAAAGCTCCCTCTGTTCTGTAGCCAAATACGGTTTAATTAACAAATGTGTAGGCTGTCTAAGCCAATTCCCATCATTTGAGAAAAATGTTCCTTTATCTACATCATCATGGTACTTCCTATGCAGCCTATTGCTGCCTGTGGGCAAATAGGTTCCATGGGGAAACCAGCACTTTGTTTTCTGCATATTCTTGCATTTTCTTGCATAATTACAATAAGTAAAAATCGTGCAAGTCTGACAGTGGCGACTAACATAAAATGTTCAATGTTTTTTTCACATACTAATTTAAATTCTAAATTAGTGTACTTAAACACTGTGCGTGCCATAATTAATTACTTGCATCTCCTGAGTTTTGTACATTGTATGCAGGCTGTAGTAGTTAGGTTAATTTATCTGGTTAAACTTTAGTCCTGCCTTGAAGCGCTTGAGAGCTGTTTACTGACATATAAAAGACCGTTAGTAAACCAACTCATTCAAATAGAAAGACTTTGGACTTTTGTTCTAGTCTCCCAACGGAAAGAAGCAAAAGGGACTGCTGGTTATGACTGGATATCCAGTAAGAATAACTTGTGTACGAAATAGTCAATTCTGCATCGCTGTGTGACGAATACACTAGTAGTATGCAATACTTGACAAAAAGGTTTAGGTATAGAAGTAGCAGCAAACTAAGACTGTTCAACTTGCCTTCACTGGCCAGGAAACAGTATCGGTTAGGCTATTTAGGTTAAATGACTGCAGATAAGAAATATCTTTGATGGCTACATTTTATCTGTTTTGTTTTTTATCAACTAGTTAAATAATGAAAGTGAAAGCTAAATTGACAACTGGTTTAAATGATAAATGTGTGTGGTTAGTTGCGGTCCATCTTGTAAGGTACTCAATCAACCCCGCCCCCATTGACCCAGTCAATGTTGGGAAGCCAACGTTTCTCTGGCTAGCTTTTCTTAAGGTTTCTTAGATTTTGGACCACTTTGCAAATAATAATCACGACATGTATGTGCCAGTGTGCAACGGTTAATCATGCTGCTAATACGTCGTATACAGTCCTTACAAATCTGTCTCCTGCTATCAACAACGACGATATAACTATTTAACTCTTGTGTGCTAACGAACGTTAGCTAATCCAGCAGGTGCGTGCTTCCTGCAACTCACTGACAGCTGATGTCCTTGAATACACTTTGGTGGTAAAGATTTTTTTTTGGTATGGTAACAATTGCTACATATCGCTTTGTACGGAATACAATCCACTGACAGTACAAAATTATATGCAGGGTTGTCAGTAGTCAGATAATTAGACATGTAAGCTACCATGTTCTCCTGCTCACTGCTCGCTCGATTAGCCGCGCCGTCTTGGCCCTGGATGGGGCTAGCTCTGCCTTCTGGAGTTTTCCTCTCCCCATTTCCCTTGGCTTCCTTTGCATTCGTTCGGCTGCGGTTCCAAAGGTACACAGCACCTACTCCTAGAACGATTGGAGTTCCAATCATCAGTGCCAGCTGCCATCGTGGTAGTCCACTCCCTGACTGCGGCTCGACAGGCTTCGAAGCGGCCATCATCCACCGTGCTATGGAGAACGAGCACGCAGACACACGCAACACGGTCCAATGCTGTCTCTTCGCGTTCTCCGCGAGGTCATAGCAGACCGTGGATTCTTGGGATACCGGCGGGCCAGACAAAAACGCTACCGGGGTATTCTTTAGTCGACTTCCTGTAGTTTTATTATCTGTAGTTGTTTAAGTTTGAGAAGTATGGTTTAGTGCGCATTTATAAGTTGTAGTGATAGATAACTACATTACTATTGTTTATACAACAATATTAAAAAATAATCATGTTTAATTAGAGTATTTTAGTTTAGTAGGCTATCAGCATTATGTATTAAGTTATGCATTCAGGTAATGGCTTCTATGCTGCTATATCATTTAGCCCAATCACGTTTTTGATTAGCTGAATAATTAATTCAGAATCAATCCTCAGACACGCCCTCAAATAAAATATATTACTATTATTAATTACAATAATCGTCCTCCATGTTCTGACGTGCAAAGGGGAATTAGCTATTCTGTAGCTATAGCACCATCTAGTGAGTAATAAAGGAAATGTATTAACTAATTTCCTTGTCGGTGCAGTTGTGTAGATCATTTTCTGTTCATCTCTGTTACAGCGACTGTGTATGGAACATTACATACTGTAGCATTAACCAATACTCAAGCTTATCTTCTTACAGAAACATATTGTGTGTGTGTGTGTGTGTGTGTGTGTGTGTGTGTGTGTGTGTGTGTGTATCCGTGCATGCATGTCGTTGATCAGTATGTGTAGGCCTGTATGTGTGCAATGGCCTGGCTTAGGTCTTTACTGAGTCACATTTCTGTGGTTAGCAGAGCCCATGGTGTTAGTTTGTTCAGGCAATGCTTTAATCTAACCACTCAATGTCTGCCCTTGGGCGCACTGTCCCCACACACAGTGGGCAGTGGTGACCCGCCAGGAATTCAAAGTCAACATTAACAATGTGGTGAGAGGCAGCTATGTTTATGCCTCTGTCTAAGCTCAAGAAACATACAGTAGGTAATCTTAACAATTGTTGTTGAGTTTTTATGTTGCATCGGCCTGGTTTGAACCCTTTCAAGTGCATCTGTTATCGCAAAGCAGATGTTGTTTTGAAGAAATAAGAGGTGCTTTGTAGCGCTGAATAACTGAATTGATGGTTTTGTGACAATGGAATGGGGAAAGGAAGCTCCTTTTTTCAGATACAGAAGTTATTAAATAAATCCAAATATCCTACCTA
This sequence comes from Galaxias brevipinnis, assembly GCA_036023535.2. Classification (NCBI taxonomy): domain Eukaryota; kingdom Metazoa; phylum Chordata; class Actinopteri; order Galaxiiformes; family Galaxiidae; genus Galaxias; species Galaxias brevipinnis. Next base: position 4,649 of record JAVQIZ010036715.1, read on the forward strand.
TACTTTATGAAGAAGAAAAGTTAAGTATAGGTAGAACGTGGACACTATTGTAATGACTGGCTGAAGACATTCTTCTGGCAGCACACTGATCAGATTATCTGTTTTAACCAGACTGTACATACTGATTAAAAGCAGCCCAACAATCAATGGTCTGCCTGTGTGCCTGGACACGAGACACTATCACATGAGACACAGTCACTCTTCGTTTTAACAATATTTTTATTGACTTAGACTTCACACATACAAACAAATAGTAACAATTTCACAATCATTAAAAGAAACAAAAAACACTTCACATTTGTACAAAGAAACGTAACACAATAGCATAGTACACTCACACAGTCACTCTTTAGTTGTTTATTGAAATTCATGTCCAGTTTTAAAGTTCTAGAGCTGAGTAAACTTGTTGCTTGCTCTGTGCAGTTTCAGTACTGACACAACAAATGTGAGTTAATTCTTCAAGTTGTAGTAAATTCTGATTCCCTTATAGTTATTTCAGTCCACTTTGCCCAATTATTAGCTTTATTTAAGGCTTTTTTAGTGACATATTATTTTGCATGGAACTGTGTAATGGTTGTACCTTTACCCTGCTTTTGATAAGGTAAGGGGATAACAGGCTGTTTATTTGTCTCATATCCAGACCAGACTCAACTCTTAAGCAGTAGTTTGACAAAATCTCTGCCTGTCTCTGTGTGGGAGACATCAATGATATATACCTGTATGGAAACTCTAATTGGCGAGTTGAAGCTTAGCAAGAACAATTTTTTTTATACTTATTCATGCACACATATATCACATGACTAAAACAAATTATGTGTACATATTTGTAAATCCTTTTGGCATGTGTCTTTGCTCATACTATTCAAAACAGCACAAGTTATAACGTGGCTGAATAAAAGCACATTGGATTGCCTTTGTGCATGAAATGGGCTACACAAATATTTGATTTGATCTGTATCTTTGAAACTTCCTAAGTAGTTTGTGTCGTTTCCACAACAGTTACAGTAAACAGTAGGGTAGAGAGCTCTGGGGTTTTGTTAGAAACAAGAAAAAAACATTGATTGGCTGGAGCCCATGTGGCGCCATATCAAAAGGCATCCTCCCATCCTTTCCTGCATTGCCACAGAAGGCCTCAGGCACACCGCACACATGTGAGACACAGATTAGCCAGCGCTCCATAATTATTGGCAGGTTTTGATGTAAATTGGAGTTTCGCTGACAAGCCCCCCAGGCCCTGGGCTCTGTAATGGAAAGATTAAAAGCAACAGCCAACCCATGGCCCTTTTCTATGAACACACACACACACACACACACACACACACACACACACTCAAATAGATGCTATTCCTCTACCAAACTACACATTCCAGCTTTCTCTCCAGGTCTCCTCCTCCCTGTCTATTGCTTTCCCCCACCCCTTTTACTCTCTCCCATTTTTAAATAGATTGGGAGGGGATTCACTTGTTTAAATCCTCAGACAAAAGCTGCAGTTTATTTTTAAACCACCCAAGAATAACAAAACTACATTAGCAGATTGTGTTGACCAAACAGGGAGCTAACTCAAGAGAGTAACCATTGCATTCTTGGCAGTATTTGGCATTATCTGTGTTCTACTAAGGGACATTTGGCTTTTAAGCATACTGGACTGAGCTGTCAGTTGGAATCAGAACTGCTCAGACCAGCATCGTCTAACCCAACTACTACAGGCACAGCTCACTGCGGCCAGCATTTGTTTTGTTTTTCCTTTTGTACCTTAGCTTGGAGCTCTGATTAGCTCCTGGACCCTCCACAATCCTGGCTCTTAGGTTACTTCCAGCTTTTGGCTCAGACAATGGTGATGATGATGATGGCAATTTTACCAACTGGATGAGTAGCTACTGGGGTCATGAATCAGCGAAAAAGAAAGAGTCAAGAGAGAGCTTCAGAAAACGCAGCTTCCGAAAACCTGCAAGGTCTGCAGCCGATCGCAGAGCATCCCTCCCATGTTCGGTAAGGACTCTCTGTTGTCATACGTAATTTTTGTCTCCGGGATTGTAATTTTGCTCAAGGAGAAACTGATTTATAAATTTTCTAGTGTGTAATGGATATTTTTGCTATAATTACTACTATGCTTGTTGTAATAATATACGATAGACAATACTTACAGTACTATATTCATGGGTTTTAAGCAAAGCAAATAAAAAAATAGTTCTGTGCAAAAGTTTTAGGCAGGTGTGCAGTTTTTAAAGTTAGAAGTAAAAAAAACACAAATATAAATATTAATTTTTTACATTTTTTATCCATTCATAAAATACAAAGTGAGGGAAAAGCAAATCTGAATCAAATTAACATTTGGTGTGACCACCCTTTGCCTTACAGCGTCCCCTGTCTAAAATGTATGCACAGTACTGTATATGGTGGGACCTTGAAAATAACATTAATGAAATTATGCTGCATGGAAGAGGCAGCATAACATAACATTATTAGACACATGTTTTAGCAAATAATGTATATTGATAATACCATGACATTACTTCGGTACCAGAAAACAATTAAAACAACATGGTTGTGTGACCTTTTATCTTTAGCAACTGACCCCACTATACATAATGCCTAATATTCAATACCCAAGCTAGCTCCTCCTAACCTACCACCCACCCCTCTCTCTCACCCTCGCCACTCGTTTTTACTTTTCTATCCTAATTACATCTACAGTATATCTACAGGTGCATTCGATTTAGTTTGTTACTATAGTGTGAACTGTCTTCCTATGACATATCAAACTATTCAAGACTTGAATGTTACTGTTGTGACACATACATCCTTGTGTAATGAACTCTCATCAAAGCTTAAAGTATTTCACGTAGATAGACCCTACGGATTTTTGTGTTGCCTACATGATAGAACTGACCAACAATAAATTGCCTGAAGTACTACATTGTTTTATTTTTCACTGTATGGCTTGCAAACATACATAGGCACTAAATATAGTGTGCTATTAATTAGGACAGGACCTACAGTTTACAAACTGTAAAAAATAATCCATATTGTGGATTAATATGTGGACATGATCCAATAATCCATCTTGTTTCCCTCTATGGCCCTCAGTCCCAACTGGATGCCATGCAACTGAACCACCTTGGTGTGGCCCCAATGACAAACACCCCCGTCCACTTCAAAACAAGCGAGGAAAAAGAGGTCAGATCTCACCCCCGAGCGCGTCGCTCCTCCTCCGAGGACACCAACCGCAACCAGTCGGACATTCCCGAGGACACGGCTATCCCCACTATCCCTGAGCTCAGCGAATCCTTTGACAAGAGACTGAGCCTTCGCAGTAGGAAGGGAACGACAGTGGTAGGTGTCCACACAGGAAAATATGGAAAAGTGTTTTATTTGAATTTAAACAAGACATAACGACAGAACAATTGAACAAGGACCTTCTTCAGAGAAGATGTAGCATTTTTACAAACTGATATTGCAAGCTTGTACTTTTTTCTGTTGATGAAAGCTGCTTTAATTTGTTGTCCCAGGGAGATACAGACAATGCTGCAGTTATATGCCATGAACACATCAGAAATGCCTCAGGTGGCGTCCAAGAGCAGCACCACACACACCGTTGCCACAAAGAGGTAAGAGTGCTCGTCCAAACATTCAGTTTATTTGTTACCCCCCCTCCCAAAATGTATCTTCTGCCAACCCATATTTACACATAAACTTCAACTCATACATGATTAAAAACACAAATGCATACAAACACAACACAATAATAATAATAATGAATATATGTATTTATAAGGCAATTTTTTAAATGAAGTTACAGTGTAATACAACAGCATTAAAAAAAATATGGAGAAAGATATTTAAGAATGATTTATATATGTTTGTACATTTATTATTATAAGAATTACGGTGTAAAGAAAACTTGCTTTTGATGTGTCTAATCAGCCATGGCTGGACGGGCAGAGGCTATGGTGGTCCATTAAGTGTCTTCATTTGTGGGGTGTGGTCTTTAATATATATTTAGGCATTGAGTGGTGCAGTCTTTAGTGAAACCAAAAGTTCCTGACAATAATAACTGGAATTGCTGTGTTTACTTTGAGGAGATTTTGCTCCTGCATGACAAAAACAGAAATCAACGAATGCAGCATACTCAAATATCTCAAAGCATGAAGCCTCCCTCAAGCTTGACCATAATTGAATGGTACTGACTGCTGGTATTGACACCCAGTCTCTGATTGGTTGGTCTGAAAGGCTGCCAGGAGGTTGGAGCAGGGGCATCCACGCAGTGGCAGCTCAGCGGCTCTGTGCGAGAGGAGGAGGCCCTCGGACGAGAGGAGAAGGCCCTCGGATGAGAGGAGGAGGTCATCGGACGAGAGGAGGAGGTCCTCGGACGAGAGAAGGCAGTCCGGGGATGGACAATTCTACGAGGACCAGGAGGAGTACCACCGCATGCCCCATCGCCAACTGTCTCTACGCAGGCAACGTTGATATCAGATATGAACTCTTCGATGTCTATTTTGGGGGAATTACTGCTTTCCTCCAAACATCAGGATCATCATATGTGACTTATTTAACATTTTAAAGGTGCCGTGGGTGATGTAGTCACATGGTGGACTTAGTGCTTCGGAGGATAATTTCTGTATTTTAACCAACTCAAGGTCTATGCTGGGCCTGTCCTGATCCTATAGATTTGTGTTGTAAACTGGACCTTCAAAGCTAGTCTTGTTGCAAATGGTTTAAAATAGATGCAACACTTTATTTTACATAAGTACCTCTCATTTGACTATCCTTGCAATGAATTGGTTTGTAAACCTGTCAAAAAAGAATAACATTTAGCTCTTACCAAAAACTGCTACAGTTCATATTAACGTAAAAAAAAAATGTTTTGCCATTTTATTTTAATTCCATGTTTATTCATTATGACTTGAGGTATAAGATTGAATAAACAAATACAAAAACTGGCTTTATGCACAATATTATCCTTTAAAAATATTGTAAAATTGTTAATCAACATTTTAGATAAGGTGTCTCTCTGTGTCTATGTAAACTTATTTGTAATTTAGTTTAGGTGTTAGGATGTAAGTTTGAATCAAATTTTTTCATGACCCGTTAATAGTACATAAAACATTTATGCACACATTTTTTTTTTTTACAAAACAGTGTTAATATAATTACAAACACATCAGTACATTACAATTACATCTGTTGCTGCATCACATAGATAGTGACACATTCTAAAGTTCAATGACATGCTATTGTTGTAGGCTGGCTGTGCAAAGCATTTATACTCTTTTTTTTTTGCTTGCATTTGTGACATGTTTGTGTTTTACTGCAATGATATTGCCTTAAGAGACAAAACAAATATTGTACTTGTCCGTAATTTATTTTTTATTCTCTGTACAGTGCGATTTATCTACATACAATAAATTATACTAGAGAAATTTGCCAGTCTTGATTTGGATTGCTCCTGACAAGTTGTTTCTACTCAAGGGGAATTGTAATGTAGAGTATTTATATTCCAGCATTTCCTCAAAAGAATTGCCAGTGAGAATATAACACTGGATTGTGACCTTCCATTCGAAGTCAAGAGGCATGTTGTCGATTGTGTCCGGCAAAGTATAGGTCAAATGGTCGCATGCCACATACAGTGTGTCGGAACTTTGCTATGGGCTTCTGAAAAGAAAATCAATACCCTTTGAGTGTTAATGAAAAAAAACACCACCACCATGCTGTAATGACAGTAAATAATAAAGCAGAGGGTTTGAAATTAAGCAGCTCTTATGACTATCCCTGCCTGCAACACAACAACAAAGTTTATAATGAAAGATGGGTTGGGGCTCTGGCTTAGCGTGTGTCTGAATGGACTGGGTTTTAGAATGTTTATTATTCTTTAACATCTATGCAGTGGTGTGTCCATACTTTTTTGACAGGGGTGGCTCACGTGGAGCACTGACTTATGTAGGGGTGGCGGTAAGTACAAGTGTCCACTCGCACACACACGCACACACACACACACACACACACACACACTTCGGAATAGCATTAATTTACCAGTTTTTGTCTCCACTACCCATTTCTACTTTAATTACAAACATTACAGTGTCTTATATTCCTGTGTTTACAACTCACAACACAACAGAGTGGCACCATACAAATGTAATATAAATCTTTTATGTTTTATTCTTTAAATGAATTGTACATCTAAAAGTAAGATATAGTTTAAATTGTACTACGCCGAGCCAGATTCATTCTTTTTGATAGTTTCTTCTATATCGCCCGCTAGCACTAACTTTATCTAATGTTACCTCATTTGTATCAGTGCTGTTGTTCCTTTCCATCTCTGAGCAGGGAAACCGCGCGTATTTTCCTGCTGGGTGCTTTATTTGCTCTCTACATGCTAGCTGGAGTGGCCCTTGGAAAGGCCAGAGGAGCTGAAACACTATCTCTTGGAGAGGACGCCGAAGGAGTTCAGCCACGAACATAGGGTCGACCCGAGGATCTGACCACCTTGCTAAGGAAGTACAAGAAAGCTAACTCTGCAGGTAATACTGGCATACAGCCCTGGGGAAATGGGACTTTCCTTTTTCCTTCACCTTTTGAGGTTTTATCTCCGGGGAGGGTTAGCAGAGACCTGTCCCAGATGAGATGAGGGGTCTAGAGGGTTCATCATCGAATTCCTGTTCCTACTCTATAACCCTCTCCATCTCTCCTTTTTTCCTGCCAGGTTTTGGTATGAAAGTCCCATCCATCCCAGTAAGGAAAGTAGTTCTCGTTCTGTACGGCCTGCCTGGCTGTACGGCGACCCTCATTTTCTTCAACCTCTTCTTAGAGGAGGTTATCACCATGCTGGGCCTTCACACGTCAGAATGCGAAATGCTTTCCGGCCTCCTCCGAAATAGCCACACCCTTCAGTGAGGGCCAGAAAGCACAGAAGTAAGGTCAGACAAGGAGTGCGTGAAGAAAAAGTAATGGAAGCCATCGGTGTATTCCATCACCCTCATCCTCTTGGCTGCCGCCCTGGTGGTCGTGTGTGGCACTTCAACCCTTTACTCTGCTATGGAAGGCTGGAGTTATTTTGAGTCATTGTATTTCTGTTTTGAGGCCTTCAGCACTGTGGGTTTCGGGGACCTGGTGAGCAGACAAAAGTCTATGGTATGATAGAAACAAGGGGTATAAGATTATAAGCAGTTTTGAATACAGTTCATTTTTTGATTAATTTGTCAGAGCTTACTTAACTAAACCCTAATGAATGTTGTGTTAAAAAACTACCATGGTATAGGTAATGTGTGGCACGCATTAAAAACCAAAGTTACTAATCACATCTATTTGAATGCCAAAACAAACAAAACTGTTGAATGCAGCAGGTTGAAAACGCTTTCATTCATTCAAACATATTAACAATAAGAAAATCCTCCCCCTTCCCTTTGACTACCTGTTATGCTGGAAAAGTATTGAGTAAGCAAAAACAATAGAGCCACATAGGACAGCAAGGCTCAGTCAAGAAATATTCTTTATATTATATGAAATTTTCCGTAAGATTTCCTTAAGATTACATAAGATGGAGTGTGTAAAGGTTCACATTATAAATAGTCTAGATGCTGTGAGGGGATTAAATAGAGGCTTACATCTGCCCCATCTACAGCATCACAACACAACACCCATTGGATGCTGGCAACAGTGCCATTCAGAAACTACAGTATGCATATATCTATAGATTCTGTGTAAAATATAAACCAGATTTGAATCAGATTTCCCAGCATCAGAACAGGCATGTTCAAGTGTCTGGAAACCACAAGGATGAATGAAGACAATGAAGACTCACTCTCCAATTTCCCATGTCTAGCAAAATTGTCTTCTCTTAATTAATCTTGTAAATTAACAAAATGTGTCACTTTGTTAAAAGCTTTTATGCAGTTAATCAGAGTTGTAGAACAGCAACGCTCAACTCTGGTGCTACTAAATGCACCTGAAAGATTTGTAGAACAACGTACAATAGACATCAGAATCAAAAGCGAAACTTTATGATTTCTTATGACTATCAAAAATGAAACACTTTATTCCACAGTAATAACCTCATTTAACTGTCAGGTATGGTGGGAGTATAGGCTCAGTCTTCAGGAGGTACAGGCTCAGGATGTGTGTTTAGGCATTGATCACTTTCACTGACCTATTTATGAAATAAATAGGGAACATAATTGTAAGGTTCGGAGCACACAGAGGACACGGACCACAGGGATGCGCTTTGGGAGAACCCGTTTATTTAGTATAGTTCACCCCCAGTCAGGGCTTTCTGCTGTCACTCGTCCAGCCTCCTGATGTGGGTCCC
>JAVQIZ010036757.1:0-20000 GCA_036023535.2 Galaxias brevipinnis
TCAATTACACCTGTAGCCTACCTACAGAATAATAAAATATGTAGGTCTATAGCCATTTTGCTCAAATAATTTTGCTTCGACACTGCCAATTACAACGGGCAGTAAATTTTTAATCTTAATCGAGTTTGCGTGTTGTTTTTTTTGTTTGCTCACATATGTAAGACCACCTTTTCTTTAGTCATAACATATTTGCCTGGATCATTTATTTGTACAAAGCCTGAACAAGTATATTTCCCAGTTTTACTCATATCAGGGCATCTTAGCCATGAGTTCCTCCGTACCATTAAGGGGCGCATGTTTGTCGTAAAAAATAAAGGCATAATCTCCGACCGCCCAGCCATGTTGAAGAGTCTCAGAGCTGAGCGAGCAAACGAACAGCAGCCCGCCATTGTGTGTAGAAACCAGGCTCTGTAGCGAGATAGGGGCACTTGGCTAATCTCATTGCGTGATAGATATTTCCTACACCCTGTTGCTTTATGATATTAATCATATAGATACACAGGCTCCAGGGAAAAAGACATGTCAGCCAGCAGTCTTCTTGACCAGGTAAAGAGAGGCACTTTCTGAACATTTACGAGGGCCAATTTCCCCATCGAGACGGCTAGCAAGGATAGCTTAGCATCAGAGGCAGTGGCTCTCACTCTGTTAGTGCAGTAGGCCTGACCACCTGCTAAACGGACTGACTACATTTCTTCATCTATTTTTCCCTTCCTCTCTTCTCATAAATCAAACCTTCATGAATCACCTGGACCCAATCCAGAGACCGAAAGGCCAAGCAAATAAAGGTAAGTTGTAAAATGTCAGGTTGGCTTGCTTTGACTGACTGCGGATCTTTATTTGGCGTGTGTAGTGCGGTGGCTGTATTGCGCTGGATATGGGAAACTTGCGTGCGCGTATGATGTATGCGCCAATAGCAAGCTAACATTTAGGGCCGATATGCCCAAATGTATAAGCTAACTTTACACTACATAAGAGTTCTCGTGCCATTTTCTTTGGCCCCTGAGCAACAAATAATTAAATTGTTTGTATTTTAGACAATATATAAATATTTGTATTACATTTGAGTCATTATTATTGTTATTATCTAACTTAACTAAGTCTAAGCTAACAAGCGGCAGTGTTGCTAACTTGTCTCGAACAAGGTGCTATGCTAGCTATTTGTTAGCTATGCCAGGCTATGTTGCATGTCTTAGTCTTAGCTGCTTTGGCCAGCCTTTTTTATGATACATTTTACCATTATTGACAGGTCTGGTACATTAGACTTAACTAAATAAAACATTTTTACACGGGCAAATTATGGATTTTGGCCCCACGTGCAGAATGTGGTCTTATTTTACTCTCATAACTCACATAGTTTGCTAAAATAACCTAGCTTGCTGACCTAACCAGTTAGCCGAGTCCATCATTACATTATGAAATAATTCTTGGCGCTCGTGAAGATGGATGTGCGGCGCAAAGCAGCTAAACTAGCCTTAAAATGACACGTCTTCCGACATGCTTAACCATGCTGCTCGTTGCTCTGGAGTCTTCCTAACTAACTGCGCTCTAACTACCAACTGAGAAACTAAAGCTATATATTTTCAGCAAAAGCGGTTGTCAAATAATTGTTTGTTCATTGGTGAACTGGTTACCTTGGATTGTTAGTAGAACAATTTGGTTCAAGCTAGATACTTAGCTAGCTATTGTTATTGGAAGGCATTTAAATCCTACTTCTCAAGGAAGAGACCAGATGCCACATTAATTAGTTCACCTATTGAGACATGATATAGTAAGATATTGATGAAAGTAGGACATCAAACCAGTGAAGTTGTTTTACCCATCATGACGACTTTTAGTGTAAAGTGAGAAACATGCTGGTACCGTACTTTGATATGCTGTCTTTGTCTTTTTTAGTGCAAAACGGAGCTGTGACCCAAAAGGATACTTTAAATGATGATGAGTTCGAGCCTTACCTGAATACTCAGGCCAGACAGGTATGAAAAACCAATTAAAGAAAACATGCATAACAAATCAATAGAATTTTATTTTTATCACACTTGTTGTTTGGTTTGCCATTCTGTCATGTTAAAAGGCCATCACATCATTGTTACAAATTATGATATCTTAAATTATTTAGATATCTTTGTTAATTTACGAACCAGTTGACTAACTTATTTCTACTCCAAAATGTAATGTAAAGTACCTAAATCTGCTTTGAGCATTATGATAGAGGAAAATTGAATTACTTCAGGTCAAGTAAATCTAGATACTGGCAATGCAGATGGCTAAGAACAATAACTTGTTTTTGCCTGTAATAATATTTACAGAAGACTAGATTATATATTATTTATTTAGTATTAACATCCTTTTAACTCAAACTAACCCATAAATAGTAAATCCATGATTTTTTTTGTACAATGTGGACTTGGGCCGTTTTTCAATTGGTACAAGATTGTACTGTAAAGTCGGACAGAAAACAATGGAGACTGTATATTTTGCTAGTCAAGAAAATGTGCATCCTTTTGATCAGTCTGCAGATATTTTCCTTTAAAATAATTTAAATTATATTATTAGTATTTTAATCGCATACCACAAGATGAATTGGAAAAAAACAATAGTTAGAGATAAAGATATCTTGGTCATTTATTTACTACCTTATATTTATAGTGATTTTAATTATATAAATGTGCATTAGATGTTTTAGGCTGCTCTCTTGGTAAAAAACAACATTCTCTTTTTTCCAAAGAAGAAATGGTGGCATATTTATTGTTCACTTAACAGCCATGTTTTTATTTTTTTTTTACAACTTTATACTAACCTCTGTTCTCGTTCTCTCTCTTCATCTCTCCAGAGCAATGCCTATACGGCAATGTCGGACTCCTACATGCCAAGTTACTACAGCCCCTCCATAGGATTCTCATACTCCCTGAATGAGGCAGCATGGTCAACTGGCGGGGACCCCCCTATGCCTTACCTGGCCTCCTATGGACAGTTAAGCAATGGGGAGCCCCATTATATCCCAGACGCCATGTTTGGCCAGCCAGGACCACTCGGGAACAACCCTTTCTTGGGCCAGCATGGATTCAACTTCTTTCCCAGTGGCATCGACTTCTCTGCTTGGGGCAGCAGCAGCTCTCAGGGACAGTCAGGGACGCCCCAGAACTCTGGATACAACAGCAGCAGCTACTCCTATGCCCCCAGCTCCCTGGGGGGTGCCATGATCGACGGACAGTCTCCATTCGCCCCCGCTGCCAACGAGCCCCTCAACAAGGCACCTGGCATGAACAGCCTGGACCAAGGCATGGCGGGGCTTAAGATTGGTGGTGTTTCCCCTGGGAGTGGCGGTGTTGGTGGTGGGGGTGACATGGTTCCCAAGGTGGTGGGGTCTGGAATGCCAGGTGGGGGCGCTCTGGGCCCTGTGTCAGCCGTAGGAGCCCCAAGCATGCCCCCGGTGTCCATTGCCCCAGCCAAGCCTGCCTCTTGGGCAGACATTGCCAGCAAGCCGGCCAAACCGCAGCCCAAGCTAAAAACCAAGGGCGGCATGGTTGGCACCAATCTGCCCCCTCCACCCATCAAACACAACATGGACATTGGCACTTGGGACAACAAGGGCAACATGCCTAAAGCAGCCACCCCTCAGCAAGCCCCACTTATCCCCAGCAATGGCCAGCCGCTCAACCAGGCCTCACCCCAGCCTGGAACCACTGCAATGGGAAGCCCCCAACTACCCATGAGTAATGGACAGTTGATCCCCACCGCCGTCCAGATGGGGCAGCATCAGCTGCCTCCTAACGGGCAGTTGGGGATGGGTCAGATGCCCCCTACTCTCTCCCAGGGCCCCCCTCCTCCCTCAGCCCAGCAGCAGTCCTCTCAACCCACTCGCTGGGTCCCTCCACGGAACCGGGCGAACGGCTTTGGGGACGCTGGCGGGGGTAACGGCACGGGCCAATCCCCCCCAAGCTCAGGGGTCGGAGGAGGCGTTCCTGGAGTCCCGTCGGAGCCCCACCCTGTGCTGGAGAAGCTGCGCTTGGTCAACAACTACAACCCCAAGGACTTTGACTGGAACCCCAAGCATGGCCGCGTGTTCATCATCAAGAGCTACTCCGAGGACGACATCCACCGCTCCATCAAGTACAACATCTGGTGCAGCACGGAGCACGGCAACAAGCGGCTGGACGCGGCTTACCGCTCGCTGGCCACCAAAGGCCCGCTCTACCTTCTGTTCAGCGTCAACGGCAGCGGGCACTTCTGCGGCGTGGCCGAGATGCGCTCGCCAGTGGACTACAACACTTGCGCAGGCGTGTGGTCGCAGGACAAGTGGAAGGGACGTTTTGATGTGCGCTGGATCTTCGTGAAGGACGTTCCCAACAGTCAGCTCCGCCACATCCGACTGGAGAACAACGAGAATAAGCCAGTGACCAACTCTCGGGACACACAGGAGGTGCCCCTGGACAAGGCCAGGCAAGTGCTGAAGATCATCGCCGGCTACAAACACACCACCTCCATTTTCGACGACTTCTCCCACTACGAGAAGAGGCAGGAGGAAGAGGAGTGTGTTAAAAAGGTAACCTCATTGGTGCTTGTCGATGCGTTGATTTAAAATACTTTTTGAAACTAAAGTGATTGGATTGGCCAAGTTGCATAGGAAACCTCTTGGATGGAATGTCATGTAACCTGTATAACATTTTACAAACATGAGTTTCTTTTCTAACTTTGCTGATGATAGATAAAATATCTAAACTATTTGAAGCCCAAAATGCAGGTGTGCATTCAAGGTTGTTCTGCTTGAAATGATCTCAATCGGTTGATGGTAGTATTGTTGTATATACTTTGCATTTACAAGATACTGCTACTATAACTTAAGCCCCAATAGTAATTAAAGGCAACTTTGTGAAGCTCTGGTATGAAACTGTGATTGACGTACACGTGCTACAGAACAAAGATTGCAATATAAACTACAAGCTAAATAGGAAATAAACATTTAAAGGGCCTTCTCAATGCAATTGTTTGTAAGTCACTGGAGTGTAGCATGGCTTACTTACTGCAACACTTGGCATTTGTCTGCATGATAACCTACATAAAACGGATGCGTCATGCCTTTGACCTGCAAAGTTTGCTTGTTAAAATGCATTCGTTTTGAATTGAGAGCTGTTTGGCACAAATGTTTAGATATTATCAGTACAGTACAGTGCATTTTCCATACCACCTCTACCCGACACTATATTAGAAGTTTTCTCTATGTTCACTATGTTCTCTTTTGGCTAGTTCATTCGCTAATCAGTCTTTAATTCAGACAAAGTGAACAAATTACTTGTACACGGGCAGTTAAGGAATTGTGTTTTTAAGTGATGAATGTTTTATTTTGCGTTATAAATCTGAATTGTTGATGTTGTTCAAACATTAGTTTTGCCACAATTTGTTTTAACTGCATATTGTACGGAAATAAAGGCAATACGTGTGGTGTTCATATATTATGATTCTGCAAACATAGTCTTGCCATTTCAGTAGTAGCGTTGATGTGAACATAAAGTAAATATAGCGTGTACGGCTTGTAGACTTCCTGTTCTGCTTGTTCTACCTTACCTGCCTGCCCACACCATTGTGTCACCGTTGTTTTGTGTTTGTGACAGGTGGAGGTCCAGGGCAGTGAGCCGTACCCCAGTAACCCCAGCAACAGTCGTCATTACAGGCTTCAGGTAACTTACCCAAACCCGCCCACCTCTCTCCGGACTTACCGTTTGTTTGGAGTCTGCCTGCGTGCCTGCAGCCCCCATTGGAATGTCCCATGAATGCCAACTTCACGTTTTATACTCCATGCTGGCTAGGATAAATGCTCAGATTTTGGAATGAATTCAATTTATACTCCAGAGTCAGCGATAATACCAGTGGTACTATTAAGTAAGACCGATTGCACCTTGTGTATATAATATTGTGCGATGCTGGAAATGCGTTGGAAGTACGTCCATGCAACCCAAATCTTAAACATTTGGAACTTTTTAGATGATACATCTCCTAATACAGGCTGGGTGTAATGAACAATGTGGGAGCTAGGGTGTGCTGTTTTCCTGCACATATCTGCATAAAGAAAGGAACAGCAAATGGGAGGGAAAACCCTGCTCAACACTTTGGGCCCACAATTGTCAGCCTCCTTTAAGTTGTACTAGGCAAGGGCAGCGGGCTAAACAGTGCATCTCTCCAATGACAAAATGGTTACACATCCACCACATCTTGTTGCAATAAAATACATCCATATATATATATATGTCTTATTTGTATTATATTAAGATATTGTCAACCACTGTGATGTTGGCCCTGATATTTGATTCCTGTATCTTGAACTGACATGTCTGTTCTGTGTCTGCTTTCTTACAGGAGCGCCAAGGACGAGTCAAGTAACAGTCACCGCTTTGGACAAAAGACTGCAAATGGCCCCTCTTTCCCTCTTCCCCCGATCATCCAGATTGATCAGAAATTCTAATAGGGGAGAAGAATTAACCAAGGACAAAAAAAAAAACTAAATGAAGACTTTCTTGATTTCTTTTGTCTTTAAAGACTTACTCCGAACTTGTAGTAAAAAAGAAAAAAGAAACTATTATTCATAGGACTACAACTAAATGCATAGCATCCTTAGGTGACATATTTTTGCCCAACCCCCTGTTCCACTTCATATGCTTTTTTCCTCATAACCTCCTTTTTTTCTTTTTCCATATTTTTCATTTTTGTTTACCAAGAAAGAAATCAACCAGTTTTTACAGCCTGAGAGTGCAAATATGTAATTGTTACACACATGGAAATTTTAGCAATGGCTACCATTAGTGCCCCGAGGTCAAGACGGGCAGTTTGTCTCCTTTCTTTGTAAACCCTTCCCTCCTCATCCTCCCTGGGACATCAAATCAACCAAAGAGGACGCAGCGGAGTTTCCTCCTCAGTGGATGTTTGTCCCGGGTGTCGCTTATCATCCGCTCAAGAATCGATTTCTATACTTTCCATCTTTCTGTTAAAAAAAGAAAACTTATGAATGTTCAAGATAGCCCTTTCTCTTTTCTCAATTTTTCATTTTTTCATTTTCGGGCTGAGTGTGTGTCTAAAGTAAGGTTGAACGTTTTGGGGAGGAGGAAGATTAGGAAAAGGATGTTTGAGAGCAAAAATTGTTAAGTTTAACGCCTTGGTAAATGTATAATTTTTATAGTGTACAAATCGGGCCCTCTGTTTGTAGTCTACACAGGACTTATTTACCCTCTTTTCCTGCTCTTGGACAAGTTTGTTCATTGTTGCTATAGGCTGATATCCTCGTCTTTTTGTTTTTTCCTTCCTTGTCTCCGTTTTCTTAAAGACAGCGATGCGAGTGGCCTTGTCCCCACTCTTTCTATTAATCAGTTCAAAAGTAATAAATGTGGTATACTCAGCAGAATTGGTGTGCTTCCCAATCCCTTGTTTTAACTGACCGTGTTAGTTCACTTTGTCATGTGTGTCTGTGCAACCTCTTTCTCCTTTCGTTTTTCTAAAGGCTACATGAATGAATGTTTGATCTGACAGCCTACCTACCTAGCTACTGTATTGCACCTCTTATCCACCTTCCTACCATCCACTCCTCCACCTTCCATGTGTTCCTTCTCTCCTACTGAATGCTCAACCATACTGCCATAACATCCACCATCTTCACAGAATGTTCATGCTTAAAGAAACAAGGTCCTCTTTCAAAACTACTTGCTTATTTGAGGCACAATAAAGATGCTCCACAAAGTTGAGCTTGAAATATTCTTCCTTCCTCAGTGATATGTTGCCTGTTTTATACGATCTGTTATACATATCTGTGTATCTTGTCCATGTAATGTTGACCTGGCACATCTTCTAGTGTTTACACATTTATGTACTACAGACTTAAGTTCATAGAGGATGTATGATGGGTCTCTATAGGATTCCAGTCTGTAAATCTTACAGCTGTGCCAAATGTAAAGCCTAACCGGAGCCTACTATGCGGCATTACGTGCTAAATTAATGAATTTACTAATACACAGAGCAAAAGAGGTTCACAGTTGAAGGGATTGGGTTCTGAGGTAATATTAAATATAGAAAAATGCAATAACTAACTATTAATTCACTTATTTTACTAGCAAGTAACGTTTGAGCCGTGAGTGACAATAACTAATCCTGCCATTCTCACAAGTGACTGACTACTGAGTGAGAAAAGATCCACAAGGGGGCGGCAAAATACAACTAATTGAAACCTTGTGCCTTGACTGGTTGGGCTTTGTAGATCTTCAGCTGGACGTACTGTGCTAGTGAGGCCACCCCAGTAAGTCCGACCAAGACGTTGTCATTTACATTTTGGTATGAATATACCAGGCCCTGGTAAGAGGAAATTCACTTTAGTTGTGATATCTTCAGTCATTTGATACAGATATCACATCGGAAATCTAAGGGGGTTGCAATTTCCGATATGATATAAATGAGAGAGACAGGGGAATTCGAAATGACTGGTTTACTTCAGGAGCCAGGAGTGTTCTCTATGTCTACAGTTCTGAACTGAGTTGATGCCCAAATGCTCATGCACACATTTGGTAAAGTTTTGAATTCAGGTATTAAAAAAGCAGACAGGGCATAGGATGTTTATTAAGTGGGCTTAGTTTAATATGAAATTGGTATCTTATCTTAATCAGGCCACATTTATCCTGCTTTCAGCCCCCGACTATTGCTTATTTATCTGCAACGCATTATGTTTTGTGACCGATGTCTCTCTCTTCAAACCAACACCCTCACTCTCATGTATTCTGTTTGATGGTGTTGAACCTGATGAACCCCCACATCAAGGGCTCCACAGAGCAGCAACAGAGATGGAGTCGTAACGTGCTCCAGTACTGATGAGGAGGAGGTATATATGCTCTAGACGTGAGGGGTGGTTGGCGTTCAGGGAGTGGAAGGAGGATAGCGGAGTGGATTTTTTGGTGGGGGTGTGGGACGGGGGGTTGTGGTCGCCATCAATGCATGAATTAGGATAGAACAAAGCCTCAAGGGTAATGACTATCTTGATTTTATTGCCGTCGCCTTTACTAGTATACTGGCAGTCTGAAACAAGGAGAAGAAGGTAGTTGGTGGGGGGTTTGGAGCTCATTTGAATAAGTTAGAGTGGGCGGGGGTTATATCCCTCTCTCTTCAATGTGTAGACTTCAATGTGTTTTTGTTGCAGTTTGACAAGTTAGCTGGAGAAACGGCCGAACTATTGCCTGGCAAAAGGAGAGTCTTGGTGATATAAATTCTACCGTCTGGTTTACCTGGCTTAGATTAAAAAAAAAGGGCAAGAGAGACTTATGATCTCACCAAATATATGACCTGCAGTGCTGTTACTGTAATGAAAGTTATTTGATACGTTATGGTGTGGCGAATGGAGCAGGGGTCGCTTGTGTACTAGAGGGTTGCAAGGTGGGCCTAGTAGAGGGGGAGGGAGGGAGGGAGGGAGGGAGGGACGGCACGTGTCTTGTCTGCATTCTGGTGTGCGTGAGGCAGGCCGCCTGAGGGGATCTCCAGTGACCCTTATCAGGGAGTCCCCGGGGAAGCCTTAGCCCCTCGTGGGATGCAAATGAAAGGCCATGAAAGAGAGACAGATACAGCCACTGAGACGATGGAGAAGAAGAAAGGAAATTAGACTATTGGGAGATGAGGAGGGGTGGCTGTTGTCGGGGGCTGTGCTCATAAAGCTGAATACTTAAGAAAAAAGCTGAGTCTTTGTCTTTTGATATGAATGACAACGTTATTCTTTCTTCACTGTTGAATATCATGGCGATAGGATTTGTGTGTGCATGAGTGTGTGTGTGTGTGTGTGTGACTTACATGTAGAGTGGTGTGTGTGTGTGTGTGTTAATTAGACAGACCGACAGACATATGCGTATTTGTCTGCACTTGTGTGTATCTTAGTGCTCTAAATGTCACTGTATAGCAGGGAAGAGTGGACCCAGGCACAGGTGAATGGTGAGAGAAACAGGTCTTTAATTTCCCCCAAAAAAAGGCACAAAAAGCAGACTTGAAAGGCATGTGACATTTAAGAATGAGTCCACAAGGACATAAGACAGGACTTAAATAGCAAACCTAAACACAAAATAACCAAACAGGGGAGAACCCGGGTGGACACAATGACACAAACAAGGACAGGTGAAACCAATGAACTCCACTGGGAAATCCCACACCGTAAGACTACATTTGGTTGATCTGCAAAACATAAATGCACTTTGCCATGAAGGCAGCAAAGAGGCACTACACAGTAAGGCCTGTTTCAGAGCTTTATCTCCCTTAATTAATACCATTGTAAAAAAACATATTTAGTTAAGACCAATCTAAAAGGAAATTGACATTAGCCATGCTTTTGCATCGGAATATGATTCGTTGATGATAGGTTTTTTCAAACTGGTTTATTTTAGAGGAGTTTGGGCTCATAGGCCGTAGACATCAGGACAGGCTGTTTGCAGTTAATGATTCTGCTCAACTGATATTGGGGGTGCAATGCTCTTTCACCTCGACACGTGCCCCTGATTACCATAAAGGCATCCATCTCTTTCTTCCATTAGTAACGTTTCGCCATGTCTACCTCGACCTCTATTTACATAATAAAATTACTTTTCTTAGGCCCGATTCTTTTAAAAATGCGTCTTGATCAACATTTAAGGCCGTTATGCAAAAACAAAAATACCAAATGTGCACAGCAAACATGGCTTATCAGCAAACCCCGCTAATGCTTGGTCTGATTTTACTGCTCTTATTGAATCTCATTTTGAAAAACGTAACATTTCATTTCATTGCCCACATCCCCCAAAATGCTCTCTTTTGAACTTTTTCAATTAATTTCCAAAAGAGAGCCATCCATATGCAAGCCAACTCAGCAGTTGTTTTTTAATTTACTGCTACTGATCTAGAAAATATATATTTTATTGCTTTCCTCATCATCTGGCTGCATCAGATCAATTTTGCACAAAAGTGCACCTCCGTGTTATCTAAAATGTGTGTGTACATTTGACATTTTGCATACACGTCCCAACGCAATATTAATTCTGCCAATTCTGGACCTTATGCGTTATATAACGGACAGCAACGCTATTGATATAATGAGCAAAATGGCATAATGATTGATTCAGTTTATCCTTTATGTAAAAAGAGTAATCATGATCACCTGCTTGCAATGCCGAGGGGTTACGCGCTTGTGGCATGTAGAGTATTATCCTTTATTTCTGCCATTGTCCTTATTCTATTGAGAATTGTGAATATGCATAATCAAGCACATGGGTGTTCAAACGTTGCTGACCTTTCTTTCAAACAATATGCGGCACGTGTCGGTTTTTCCTTTTTTTCTTTTCAAGATGGGTTTCCATTCCAAACATAACGGGCCTAAATTTTCTTAATAGCACAATATTGAATACATGTGCATTTGTCCTGATTGAATATCTTTGCATGTAAAATAAAATTGCAAGGCATGGACTGATACTGACAAAATATAAATTGACATATAAACCTAGCCATATAAACGTATACTATACAACACGGTCTAAAATAACTTTCATTTAAAATGTCATAGTGACAATGGATGTTTTTTGTATGAATTGTGATAATTGGTATTTGCCATTTATGTCTAATCTATTCATTTTGATTAAGATGAACGTATGAAATCATGGAAGGCATTGAGCTTTAATATTTTCCTTAAAAAATTAACGAAAGCAATAGCCAATATTGCGTTGAATAGGCCTATCGCATTGTACTTATGCATTTTTACCCTTGAGTTCTGCTCACGCTCTCGTCACAATATAATCAGGAACTAATTCAAATTAAATCAATTGAAATGAGGTTAGTGAAGAAGTTATGTCTTTATTGCGGATATTTGCAGTCAACAAAACAAACAAAAACATCACGACAGAACCAATAATATAAACAATAATTCAAAAGCAATGTCATGTAAAATGTCATGTATGGAAGAAATATTAATTCATATGAAATTACCTATTTATTTCTGAGAAATAAAGCACTGGCCCATTGTTATTTATTGCTAAATCTGAAATTCCAAATGTAAAAATTCCATGTTAAATGGAAACTCTTTCACTAGTATACCTTGCTCATCAGTAGTTTGTTCTAATGTATTTGTTTTGCAACTGACATATATTGGCCTCCATCTCTCTGCTCTTTTCTGTTGTAGAAGGGGCAGGTGCAGCTTGTGAGTTAACACAGACCTTTGATGTGGTCCTCTAACACCACATGGTCAGATGCCCCTGGAGTCAGCCCTCTGTCCGTTTGGCCCTGACACACACTCTGGTAGGCTAACACTGACTGTGTTCCCATTATGGGCTCCCAATTAGCCACCATATTGGGACCCCTTTGACTCACTCACATACTCTCCTCTACAGATAGCAGTAAGGCTGTTTAAATAATTAATATAATGTTGAGATATATGTGAATATGCATGTGAATATGTGAATATTTTTCTTTTTGCCTCTTTCGGGTAACTTGCTCCCTCCAATCTCATATGAGGACTATTTTGCTATAAGCCGATGCATTTACACGTACCACAACTTCCTCAGAGGCGTTCATCTCCCTCGATGTCTGTCTTTATTGACTCAATGTTAACATCTTTCCTCTATTTCTATGCCTGATCATGTTCTTTTTAAGATGACCTAGTCACACTTGCTGGTCCCTCAGGTGAGCGACGACAGTGGCTCCTCTCTTGGCATTCACCGCGTGCCTTAATTGTATTGAAATTAAATCAAGGTCCACTGTGAACACAAAGAGCACAAACCCAAACTCTTCTCTCCTCCTCTTCGCTCTGTATTAATTTTTTTTTCTTCTCAAGAGTCACTTTCCCTGGTTTTCCCTCACAAATAACTTCTGGTTCCTCTCTCCTCCTTGTCTAATTCTGTTCTACGCCCTGTGTTGCTGGCCAAGCTATGTCCCACTGTGACTACTATATCCTGTCTTTTTTTTGGTCCATCCGCACCCATCCTGCTGTTTGACTTTCTCATCCCTCTCTCCTCACCTGGGTCCTCTCCTCTCTTCAGGCTTGGCGGAAGCTATGCGGTCCTTTTGCCCGTTGAAGCACATTGCATGCTAATAACACACGGACATGCAACAAAACCTTACCATAGAGAACATGGACTTGCACACACACAAATACATACATGCAAGCATAGATATGGTGTACATAATACAGAGATTGCAGTGTACATCGCGCTGCTTGTGAGGCGTATGTGTGCAGCGTGAGAAAGAATGTTGAAGGCATTTACAGCAAGAAAATAATCACACAATAAAAGAAACACACCCATTCTATGTCAAAGCAACACTTATATCATAAAGGCAATCTGAATACACATGCTATAAGACATTCCCTCAAAATGCTCCTGTGAAGAGATAGAAGGAGGTATAGATACTGTATGCAGCAAGAGAGAGAGACCGTGAGAGAGAAATAGAGCTACCTTTGTTGCACATGAAGAGAGAAGCAATCCTGCTACCTGCTTGCTATACCATGCCAGCAGACCCTCCTCCCTGCGTAGCAAAACAAAGGATGACAGGCGAGCAGATCTGTGGGGCTGCACGGGGATGCCGAGCTATGCCACAGCCTTACCATAGGACTGCCTCCGCTGTCCATCTTTACATGTCTGATTGCTCTCCCCTCAAGACGAAGCAATCGGCTATTGTGGTTTTTTTCTCCTCTCGCTATATGTCCCGCTTTCTCCCTCCCTCCTACTTACTCCTTTTTTCTTACCGCCTCTCTCGTTCTCATTTGCTCTCTCTCGATTCCGTCTGTTTGTGCGCAAGCAAGACGCCGTGGCACTTAAAGCCACGTACAGATGGAAAAACCCAACCCTAGCACCACTTCTACTCAATAACTACATACATCGATGGGTGGAAAATAAATGAAGAATAAATAGATACAGATGCATAATTTCAAAACAAAATAGTAAATGAAAGGATTAGCCTGTGTGCGATTACGCCAAGACTCTCACATCCAGAAACACCGCAGTGTTACATTTAAAATCCTTTCAAATTCTTGACCGACTTCGTTTAAAATACTACTGTAGCACGAGAAGAACATTTTTTTTTTAAGATAATAAATCCTTTTTGTCTACAAGAATGGGGAAAAATGCCAAGAGGAGCTGCAGGATATTTCCTTGAAATCCTTGGTTCCAATGTGGACGTTGTTGTTGTTGTTGTCGGTCGTAGCTGTGCATCTCCAGACGGCGAAGGTCCTTCTGGGCTGGGGAGCACTGGGACGGAGCTAACAGGGAGGCTGGAGGGAGGCTGGAGGGATGGAAGGCAGGCAGGCAGGTGTCACGCATGCAGTCAGGGGGAAGGAGAAAGGGCAGCACGGGGGGTGATGGGGAGGGATTTCAGCGAAATTCTCCCCAATACCCCCCATTTAAAAATTCCATTTGAATCTGCTCAAGACAAACCCAAAAAAAAGAAAAAGAAGAAAGGAGCCCAAAAGTCAAATATACATATATAAGCCCGGTTAGGTATATATGTATGAGGATCCAGGGAAGGAGGAAAAGGAGAGAAAGAGAGAGGGATGGACGGAGAGGAACAGGCAACTAGCTCACACACAGACACACTGCGCTGAGGCTCGAGCGGGGGCTTCAATTTATGCTCTCTGGTCGACACCACCCCCCATCTCTCTTACTCACACACACACACACACACACACACACACACACACACACACACACACACACACGCCCACACACACACACACACACACACACAGGCAGAGCGTCCCGCCCCTTTGTGCCCCTGTCCCTGTCCCTGTCCCTGTCCTGTCCCGTCCTGGATCCGTGGCCCAGCTGATCAGTGCAGAGGGATTAGCCAACGGGGCCAGCTGGCTGGGATTACACAGGCATGGGGGGAGGGGACATGCCGTATGTGTGTGTGAGCGTTTGGGATAGGTGGGTAGGCCTAATGCCGGGGCTGTCCTGCACACACAAATACATACACACAAACTACATTTACTGAAATATAAATGTGTGTGTGTGTGTTGTGTGGATTTCATGGATGCCATGTCCGTATGCGTGTAGATTACACACTCGTTCATATACACCAGTGCACAGATAGCACAGAGTGGCCATGATGGAGAAGCGGAGCTGGCCGAGGATGTGTGCATTGCATCCCCCAGCGCGGCGACCATTACGAAGGGTTTTGATTTATGTATGTAAATGTGTCGGAGGGAGCGGGCGCTCGAGGTCGCCGGGGAGGCACAGAGGGGGCCCCAGCGGAGAGGAGGGGTCACCTGACAATGCAAGGCTTTGACCTCTGACCCCTCTCTGCTCGATCATCTAGGTGGCCATCAGTGGATCACGGGAAATAACGGCTGCCCCGTTGACGACTAGGCTCATCAGCCTCCCCCTCGTCCACCTTCCACCCCTTCCACTCCTGTGCTCCTACCATCACTCACTCACATCAATTTGGCCAACAGTTCATCTGGGCTTTTGTGGTAACCATGTTATGTCATTTTACCTCCGTATGTGCCTAACTGCTTAAGCCCCATATTTTGTAGTGAAAAGGACATCTGAAGGACATCTGAGGCTCTATTTTTTTTTTATATAAAGATACAAAATATCCTTATTCTAATGTCATAGAATTTGCGTGCTACAATACTAACTTTAATAATAATAATAATTGACATGCTATTTGGTAAACCCTTTCGTCCAGAGGGGTACAGTACCATGAATGTACAATTATAACATACAATTGTAATGCTGATTTCATCAAGGAATATTTGAATTTGTTAGATCATTTAACATCTTATATATTTTATGTTCCTACACTGTATTCTATTGAAAGTAATTTAATATTTTTTTAACTGTATGGGTATATAATAATTTTATTTGCTAAATTTAAAGAAAGGCTGTAGCTATTTTTGGCCTATTAAGTTGCAAAGGTGCTCTTGCATAAATATAAAACACACACATTAACACATAAATTAATTGGTTTAAAATCTAAAACAACCATTTTTATATTCACATGTATTTAGTTTAGGTAACATAGTGCAGTTTACAGACTACAGTACAAGTTGTAGAATGAAATTATATCGGCCTCTGTTTTATATAGGATGGTGTGATGTATTCACTAAACTTCCAGATAATCTCCTCACCAGTAATTTGAGAAACATTACTCAAACACCTTTGATCTCCATTTCAGAGAAAAATCTTCTCCGCCATCATCAGACAAAACTACAAATATTTTTATCTGATCATTTAGTGTCAAGCAAGGCTGTTGGGTGCAACCTCAACGGCCTCTGCGCCACTCTCTCCTCTTGTTTGTTGCCTTTGTGATTGTTTTGTAAGGAGCTGAATGCACTGTAGGGCTGTGTGAACCCTCAGGCATTCACCAGGCATTAGACTGAACACTTACAAGCCCATGCACAAACGCATGAACGATCAAGTGAACAAGATTTTTGCTTGTGCCTATGAGACACTGTAAGAACAAGTCCAAAGCAGGATCTATTGGTTTGTATTTGTTGAGAGACACGAGTAACAGACGCTGCACACAGGGATATACACAGCCACATTGCATTCGACATCGGAAGGGTGTTTAAACACGAAATGTATAATGAAAGATTTGATAGTGTGAAGGAGAGTGGTGTGAATGTGATTACATGTTCAAACTCAAATGTGTGAAATAAGGATTTTTTTATTTGCTATTTTCCATACATGGTAATCATGTATATTTTCTTTTCAGTCAATATTTCTTTGGAAACCGGTGCCAACATCACATCACATAAAAAAAAAATCATATCAAGCAAAAGCTTGACATGTGCTTATACATGTATGTATGAATTCCCAATTTATTTGTGTTAGCGTGCTAATCCATGCATTTCTCCGGGCCTGCGCTGGATCTGTAAACGTGTGGGAGGGAGGTATCAGATTTGGGATTTTGTCTCTGTGAAGTCCTCCCGAGGTCCTATCCTAGCCTTCCTCCATTTTAAAAATGCTGCACAGGCAAACGTAGGAAGGAAAGAAGCAGAAAGAAGGCAAGAGATGCAGAAAGACAGACCAAAGTGCTCAAAAAGGGATAGGCAGGTAGAAACCCAAGCAGTTTAGGAGGCAGACAGGCAGAGAGACAGACAGCCCGTGCTATTCCATTGCTTGGTAATCTGATGGAGAGATTAGCAGGCCGGCAGCAGTTGGGCCGGATTAGCGACTCATTAGAGAAGGCTGGTGCTCCCGAGCCTCTCTTATGTGTTAACGTGGCATTACAGATTCCCATTTCAGTTTTAGGTTGCTGAGATACTAAGAAGAGTAAGACTGCATGTTTATACCTGCAGAAAAAATAACATGAAATACTATTTTGCTAGCCATTAAGTAAAAAATACTGAGATATTTTACTGTCAGATAAAAGGTTATGGAGACACTTGTTTTTCTTCTCCACACAATTTTTTTTAGGATTGCTAGATTCAGGTAGAAAGTATTATGTACATAATTCATTATAATTGTGAGAGTAATTAAATATTTTATGGATTTTTAAGATTATCTGACATTCACATGATAAATACTGTGATCAAATATTGAACCACTAACAGCCTGACAAAAAATATTATTATTTTTCAATAATTATATAGTATTTCAATTTATGTGGATAGATGGTATGATAAATAAAACTTATCCCATTTATTTTCTAAAGAGTGTTCAGCACAGACATACTATATTATATATCAGAGTATATTGTAGTAGTACGAATGGAGCTGCTTTTATGACACAGGCGCTGTGCATCGCTGCCTGCCCAGACAAGCTCTAGCTGCTAATGCTAGCTGAGAGGAAAGAGGAGAGAAGAGCGACAATGGCCTATAAATTATATTTTATTTCATATATCTACACATTACAGATAAGTATTGCATCTTATAATATTTTTTAGGCCACGTTTGTGCATGTGTTTCTGATCGTTTGTTGTGTTCTTGGTTTGCAATATGAATCAAGAATGCAATTCTGTGCAATGCTCTCTCACACACACACACACACACACACACACACGTGCTTATGACTGCGTGGGCCTCACGTATATGCTAGTGTGTCTATATAGCTGAAGTAGAGTGCATGTGTGTGTTTGAGCGAGCAGCTGAGGCGATGGGGGAGGTGAGAGTGGAAGTGAACCGTCTTCTGCCTGGCACACACCACAGAGCAGCCCGGCAAAATGGCTGAGGGCAGCATGTGGAGCACCAACTCCCGCATTGATATAAACACAGACAAACAGGGCCAAAAATAGCTGCTGCATTTCTTTGCAGGACATTCTATTTTACGTTGTGTACAACAGATAAAGGAAGAGAGAGAGGGAGAGAGAGAGAGAGAGTGTGTGTGTGTGTGTGTGTGTGTGTGTGTGTGTGTGTGCGTGTGTGTGTGTGTGTATGTGTGTGTGTGTGTGTGTATGTGTGTGTGTGTGTGTGAACGCAGAGCAGTTATTGTGGTCTGATCGATGCCCCTGAATGTCTGTGGGTCAGATGCTGATGTGCTCCAATGACCAGAATATCAGTTTCAATTTCATTAGAGTGAGCAGTAGCGTTACTGATAGGATGTGTGTGTGTGTGTGTGTGCGCGCGAGTGTGTGTGCTTGTGCGTGAGTGTGCGTGCTTGCTTGTTTGCCTTGCATTTTGCATGTTGCTTTACAGTGAGGTATAGCTCTGTGTTTTTTGTTCACTTCTGTCCTGCATCACTCACTGAAGAGAACATACTAACAAACACAGTAACTCACACACACACACACACACACACACACACACACACAAACACACACACACACGTACACTAAATCAGATTTGGGATCCCAAAAAAACTTCCCGATGCAGCTTCTGCCTCTGCCTCTGCCTCTGCATACATGGCATGACCCACTTCCCCACCCCCATCCCTTTTTGTCAAATAAATCGCTACGTGACCTACTTCTCATTTTGCACCATTTTCCTTGTGTTCTGATATCAATGTTGGAGCATGTGAGGTTTACTGCTGGGTGTACTGTATCACAGAAAGTATAATATGAAACATGGTGAATTCATGTGTGCGTGTTTAGAAACTATTGACAAATCAGCACCTGCTTTCACTTCTATGCTATATTAAAAGAATGAATAAGAGCTAATATCTCATTTTAAAATACATCTAAAATAAAACAGGTCATGTTTAATCTGTAATTAAAATCCACTGTTCATACAACTTGTGCATCTAGAATATATAACATAATTGTAGCCATATAATAACAGTATGTCTTTGTGATTGTCACACTTTATACTTGGGAAAGAAGGTAAATCAATTTTGCTGCCTAGTTAAGCAGAAAGCGGAGGGGGTAATTTTCGATAATAGCCTCAGCTAATTCAATGGACCACATAGTATTTAGAGCCCGGTTAATTCTGCACCAGTTGTCATGCTACAATAAAGTTCATATTAGAAAGTCATAACTAGTGTATGTTTTTTTATATAAAATCTGTTAACCAAAACACCCAATATCCACATAACAGCACATATCATTAGCAAATTATTGCAGTGTTTCTACATGCAGTGTTCATTAGTATTTTACACTAATTAGGTTTCCAGATTTATTTTTGCAAATATAATGGTTTTGGTTTTGTATAAGACGTATTAGAGTCTTAAAGTAGTGCTTTTCCCTCAGTCCTGGAGAGTAAAGAAGAGGGCACATGGAATTGTGCTGACCCTGATTGATTGGGATCAGAATCCACATGACAGCAATTCATTTACATCTATTAACTTTCTCTCTCTAGCACTCCCTTCACTCTCCCTCCACCCGTCTTTTCACTCCCTTTCTCTTTTTCCATAGTCCCTTATTACTTTCTCTGCCCCGTTCTCCCTATGTTACAGCACACCTTTTCAGCTTCTGACCTTTCATTATCTTCCGTTGTCTCCATCTCTCTCTCATGCACTTTCCTTAAGGTACTAATCATTCCATATGTTTGATCCATTTATAGCACCAACTAACCCATAACACCCAATGTTCTGCCACTTAGAACACATGACGCCTTAACCGTTCTATGTACTGTGGTCACCTTTGAGTATGTGAGAGTG
>JAVQIZ010036757.1:25000-28927 GCA_036023535.2 Galaxias brevipinnis
CTTTTTTAAATAATGTTCACGAACATTACATTACATGTTGAAACTTACCATCTTTTGTTTTGTTAAAGATTTTGTAACAACTCATATCCCTACATTTCACTGTGGTATGGTATGCACATGGTCTTTAGCAAATCCCCTATCAGGTTTTGATTGGATTTATACCAAATTACAGACAGTTATACTTGGTTCTTTCTTTAAATTCGTCCTATAAAAATAAATCCCTTGCATATCCTGAACTATTTCAACATTTCCCCTAGATGTTTAAGAACGTGTATGCTGTACTTAATGACCACTAAGAAATCACCCAAACTAAAATGATTTTGAGTAATATGCCTAATCTCACCTTTAACCGGTACCCACCACTGGGTAGCTAATTGTTACTGACTCAGCAGTTGTGTGCCTCAGTCTAACACTGCACTAGGGTGTTTTAACCAAGCTACCGGGTCAAAATGTCCCCACAACAGGCGTTACCCACCTACTGGTTTTCTAAAACATACTGCTATTTTAGCGGGTACTCCTTATGGTTCTCCTTTGTCTAGGCTATTTCAGAGAGCTAAGCTTACTTTTTATCACTGTACCATTATGTTGCCAAGGAACAGTTCAAGATAGAACACCGTGAACTCTTTCGACTCCTCGTCTTTCCTGCCTCAAGGGCCTCCTTGCACTGCATTCTGGGAGCTGTGTCTCTATCAGTGGTGCCGCGGCGTCCAGGGGCCCATCTGGGCATTATGCGCATGAAAGCTCCGCCCCGTTGTAAATTCCCGCTCCGTCTGTCCGAGCAGCTCGGAGACACTGCGTGGCGGAAATCTGTTCCTCCCCTGTCACAGCGGGGGGCCGCTGAGGTGGGCTTGTATTTGGTGAGCGTGTTCGTCTGTGCGTGCCCGTTTCTGGTATTGGGTTTAGTTTTGGGACCTGTCCGCCGTGTGCTTTCGTTAGGTTGATAAGTGACGGGGCCGTATTGCGTATTTGTGAGACAGCGAGTGACACGTGTAACAGGAGTGTGCTTGTATAGGATGCCTGGGGCATGTGGATGGTTCGGTGGGGCAAACTCCATTAACGCTCTGGGCACAATGAGATGTAAAATGTATTCACCACCTCATTTCATTTGCAACAATTGCAATGGCATCACAGCCTAAGCCTGATTCTAAGCATTCTGGGGGGTTGAGTTGCACTGAGACTCAGTAGAGGACATACATGGAATACACAGAATGCAGACAGTATTAAACGGGGACTATGATTCTTGTTCCTCCGTCCGTCTAGAATGGGATGAGGATGGAAGGTGCGGGATAGGTTGTCCTCACCATAGCAACCAAAAATGGTTGCTAGGAGACCCAATGTATGGAAGGCATGGCATGGATGTTCTCCTCTCCTGTGTCTAGACTCTCTCTGAATAAATAATCCTGCTCTTGACCTTGAACCACACCGCCTGTATGGAGTTGGACGACTGGGCTTATAACGATTTAACTACTCCACACCAGTTATAATGCAAGTAAGCTAACCTGATTTGACTGACATGAGACCCTCATATGGAATTACCGTGTGAATGGCAACAACTTGAGGTCTGGCTTTTGCGCAGCTACACTTGCATGTTTCTGTCCTAAAAACAGACCCCCACCACCAGCCCCTCCGCCCTATCCATCCTGCCACCCGTCCATGCAGCAGAGGGGACTTGGCACCGGTAGAAAGCGGCAGCAGCCTCCTCCGCCTCGTGCCTGACACTCTGCCAGCCTGTTGGGGGACAGAAAGAAGGAGAGAAAGAAAGAAAGAAAGAATCAGAGAGCGAGCGAGTGGGTGGAGAATGCCACTTGGCGGAAAGTGAGCAGCCGTGAACGCGACCCCTTCGTCACCAAGTCTTGGCATCCAGGGACCACGATCTTCCTGTAAGTCAAAGCGCAGGTTGACAGCCCTCGTTGTTTGTGTGTGTGTGTGTGGCTGTGTAACAACAGGGACGTGGAGGCAAAGTAGGGAGCATTGAACCCTACGGCTGCTGTCCAGAGGAACTGGACGGGGTTAGCGGTCCGTTGGAAAAGAGAACAGTTAACCAATACTTTTGACCGGCGTTGAGGCTGGAAAAAAAATTTGGTATCCAGGGGTGTAGGTTAGAGTAGCCGTTCGTAAGCACACCAATAAAAGTATTTAAAACTATTGCGAAAGGTGTTCCAAATAAACGTGTTTCCGGCTTAACTGTTTAGCCACACGCCCTTTCCTGATATTGTGAAAGACAAAGGACGCAAAGAGAAAAAATCGGCCATGTTATATCCAAGGTGGGAAAAGAAAATTCGTCCTCCATATTCAGCCTTTCTCTGCTTTGTTAGCCTGCCTTGTTTTTCCTGGGTTTTTTTTCTTCTTCCCTCCTCTCCTTTGGTGTATTCAGCCAGTATCCCGCTAGCTCTTTCTCGGTGCTAGCGTTTGTAAGGTGGGGCGATTCTGGCAGCCTGTGTGTGTGCGGGTGTTGGTGTTGGCAGGGGGACTGGGCACAGTGAAAAGAGCCAGCCTGGCACTGTCTGGACATCTGCCAAGGGCTCCATGGGAGAAATACCCACAATACAGGTTCGTAAGTGTGTGTGTGTGTGTGTGTGTTTGTTAGAGATATAGAGAAGAAAAGAGGAGAAAAGGGGATGATGGGGGAAGTGGTAAAAGAGGTTGTTCTGGCGTCAGAATGAGAGAGAGCGGGAGAAGGAGAGAACGAGGAGCCGCTTTGCCCTGAGTTTCTATGGACCCCGCTACGTGTCGGCGTATTCTTGGCTCCGTTCACTTTGTCCTCTCTTGTTTTTTCTCTCCTCTGTTTATTTGTTTGTTTCTCTCTGTTTTCGCTCTTGGACTGAACGCCTGTGTGTTCGTTTGTTGCCTGAAGGCATGACGGTCCGAAAGCCAAAACAATCGCTCGGCCCCTCTGCCGCCCTCATCTGTTGCTTCCGACTGGCTATTTACTTCTTTCATTGTTTTGGCATCTGAAAAGTCCACTCCTCCTCTTACTCCTCCCCCTCCATTGCGATCTTTCTCTTTCTGGCTTTCTCTCTGGCTGTGCCACAGGCACCCTCTTTTTCCTCTTCCATCCTCTTTATGGCTGGGGCTGAAAGAGAGTTGAAAGAGCGAGGGAGGGGGCAGAAACCGAACGGGCAAGGCAGCTCAGAACTGCGGGGAGAGGGAGAGCGCTGCCCAGTTTCTTAGCCACCCCTAGTCTACCTTATGGGCTGGAAACCTGTTACCATGCAGGGACCGTGGCTCTACGGAGCGGTGGAGCCGCAGGGAGAGCCAGCTAGCCTGCAGACCCGAGGAGGACACTGGCACCGAGCAGAGCAGGAAGTACGTCCGTGTGATGTCATCCACAGACTTTTCCGGCCTTCCATCGGACAGGGCACAGTCCCTCACATCCTGTTTTTTTTTTTTTTATATATCCAAGGCACAGCGGACGGGGTCCGGGCAATGTTTGGGAGACTTTTATATTTTCAAGAAGGATGTAATTCTGTTGCAGAATTAGCATGAGCGTCATTGTTTCGCTTTTTTTTTGTGTAAGTCAATGATCCTTCAATAAATATGACCTAGGCACCATGGGGTTGTCTATTCCAGTCCCGCTGAGTAGGCAGAGATTAGAGAGGTCTGTAGTAGCAGGTGGGGTATAGATACCCGCACTAGCCCGGCGTGTAGGGCATGCGTGGGCCCTCTTTAGCTCGCGTGCGTGTGCACGCTCCCCTCGTTGACCCGTTTAGCCGTGGACTAATATTAGTGGTGGCAGTGCAAACCAGCCTCGCTCGGTGGAGATTTGCACGCTAAGTCACCTCAGTCTTCTTAGCCACTAATCCTGCCCTCACATCTGTGAGCTGGCCTTGCTCCTCTTTCCTTTTTAGAGCGCTAAGCTTCCGCCCAGCCCCACACAGTTGGCATTGCAGCACCCCCACCTCCCCCTCCCCCTCCTCCTCATCCTCC
>JAVQIZ010036758.1:0-30500 GCA_036023535.2 Galaxias brevipinnis
GACTGAAAATGAAAGCACCACCCACTCATTTGCATAATGAAGAAGAAATGCATACAGAAATGTAAAAGGAAATGCCAAAAGGAAATGTAAAAACCAACTTCTGGAGAAATGTTTAAAGAAAGTAATACCAAAGTAGAAAAGTAAATTGGAAGGACATAGGAGGGGAAATGCAAAGCAAATGTAAAAGGAAATGTAAAAAGCAATAAAGAAATGTAAATAGGAAAGTAAATAATAGGGGTTATAATACAAAGGAAAATACAATCCATGGCATTTAATTTATTTTTGAGTCATTTATTTATTTATGGATTTATTTTTAATTTTGGCAGCTTTGGTCCTCCATACAGTTTAAATTGGGTTAAATTAAATTAGCACTGATTCAGTTAGCAAAAAACCTCCACACGAAATTTTTCTATGTGAAAAATATTACAGCATTTATCCCACTTACAACTGTGTTGTATGGTGAGCTGGATAGATAGTGCTAGCTAACCTACTAGGATTTAGCGTAAGCTATATAGCCTACCTGCAGAAATAAATACTACTGGGTAGAAAAGTAAATGAAATAGCCATGTTGGCTTAGATTTACCTACATATGAATGCTCTTATAGCCACATTCGGAGTGATGACATGATAATCATGCACAATCAAAATAAATTAGTCTAGCTGGCTGGTCTCTGCCTCATTTCAGACAGACAGCTGGTCTAAGTTCTGAGAGTAACACTAGATATCTTCTTCAATGAACACTGAAGAGTTGTTTGCGGAACATTACTATACATTTTACGCCCTGTTTTAACAGCAACTCTTTAAGGAGTAACTATCTTGTTGAAGTTGAAGTGACTCAATATTTTTACATTCAACTCTTAATACTGAAAATTTAACACTTGCTTTTGCTGTGACTTTGTTATTTTAATTAGTAATAATAATAATAATAATAATTATTATTATAATAATCATAATAATAAAAAGTTACAATTTCATCATAGCCACAGGAAGTGTTTCTACACAGGATGGAGAAATAAACCATTGAAGAATTACCCTACTGCTGTTTTGAGTTTGCATACGTGTTTTATTCATTTAATGTTTTCATATTTGTTGATATTGTTTAAATAATGATTACAATTAGCAATTCTAAATAAATGTGCCCGAAGCTATCAATGGGTTAAGAAACACCTAAGAGATGGCAAATACATCATTTCCCACAATTCTTTGGCACCTTCAGGGACATCTATCGATCGAATTTGATCGAAATTTTAAGCTTCCTAGTCTGGCTAGTTCGATGCTAAAATACTCGAAATGTGCTACCTTTGTCTGCCTCTTCTCGTGAAGCGCTCTAAATTCACGCTTGTGTCCCACTTCTCATTTTAACATAACGTTAAATATTCAAGCATTTGACAAATTTTGCACGCTTCCTACGAGTAAACATTTGTTTTAACCACTAGGTAGAGAGGCACACAGTGAAAAGTTTTGTACGTAAGTATACATCCTGATATTTTTGGCTAACATACTATGTGATACGACGACTTGAAGTAACAACATATTCAATAAATAATGCAACGCTAACGTTAGCAATATTGTCGAATGTGGATGTGCATGATATTAGGCCTGCAACGCACGTAATGCATAAAGAGCAACCTTTCTTGCAAACGTAATTGTTAGAATAGAACGGCATTAAACTCACGAGGTTAAGCAATTGTTTGTAGCGCAGTTAGTGTTAGCCTAGCGTTGACCATTAATTCAGGGCGCCAAGGCCTACTTGGACTGCAACATTTACAACTTCAGAAGCCATTTGCAATGCCACACATTTAGTTGTATTATTTTCCTAGGATTGAGAAAAAAAAATGATTAAGGTGGATATTATAATCTGAAATGCATATGGAGTGGAAACCCAATTAAGTTCCACTCAACCGGTCCACACACACTATTCACATAAACTGTTGAAATGCGTTTTCAGGATGCCGAAGTCTAAGGAAATGTTGTCCTCCACCTCGGGCAGTGACTCAGACAGCGAAGTAGACACTAAGGTAAATCAGGATTAGTAGGCAAATTGAATGAAGTTGAATATGTTTGTCTTGTATTTGTTTGTATCTTTTTCGATCTGATCTAACTAATGATCTAGTAAGTCAATAAGACTGATGGCTTCTCTATACTTGAGCGTTTGTCTCTGCCACAGCCTAAAACAAAGAGAAAGAAGGCAGCATCTCCAGAGAGACCAGCTAAGAAGCAGAAAGGAGGAGAGAGCTCCAAGGCAGGCGGATCATCCAAACCGCAAAATAGCAAGACCGATGACAATATGTTTCAGGTAAGTCTTGTTGTGGTAGAGATAAATTATGTTAGACCCTTAGTTAACTTGAACTACAGCTTTAAATGGCTTCCATGTACAGTAGTCAAAAGTTTGCTTTTGAACGGTGTGATCGGTTGACCATGAGACACTAGTGCATATGAGTCAAGGTAAATGCTGGTTCTGAACTCGTCAAGGGACAAAATGTGTGCTGGTTGATGGGCGTGCCAACTCCTGTGATGTCTAAATAAACATAATGCAGTCAGATTGAACCTGGTGCCTTTCACTTCAAATGTGAGTTTATAGGCCAAGGTGTATTCGTTTTGAGCAGGTTGGTATTTTGACATGACCACAATTCTTATTAGATTATGTAAATGTAATATTTGTTTTTCCCAGATTGGTAAAATGCGGTACGTGAGTGTGCGCGACTTCAAAGGTAAATGTCTGATTGACATCCGTGAGTACTGGATCAACCAAGATGGTGAGATGAAGCCAGGGAAAAAAGGTAGGCCAATAGAATGCAGTTATACTCTCTAGTTGGAAATCTGTTTTGAGGAGGTCCTAACAAATTTTCATTACTCATAGAAATTCCCAGTTTTCTGAGGTACATGCGCTTGGCTTTGTGATGATCAGCTTATTTGTAAACTTTTTTTTTCTTCTTCACAGGAATTGCTCTAAACCCTGAACAATGGAGTCAGCTAAAAGACCAAATGTCTGAAATTGATGATGCAGTCAAGAGGACATAGAGGGAAGGAGATCAATGGGCTGGGTTTAAATGCTCTCAAAGGGCTTCCTTTCCCTGTCCCCTCCCATTTAGCCTCACTAATGTGAACATAGAGGAAAATAACTGTAATGTTTTGTTGACAGTTAGAGCATCTACCCTCGCATAGAGTCTATACAGACTATGGAGATGACTTGTCTGTAAAAGTGAAACCAGTGGAAACATTATGCCAGTGCAGAGGATGACCAACAAGAGGCAAAGGACACCTGTTCAGTTCAAGAGTGTTGCTGATAGGGGAAAGGAGAGGCTGCCACTTGGGTGAGATACACCCACCCTGTTCAATTGACACTGTGTCTTGTTTAAAACCTTTTCCCGCTGTTTTATATTATTGATAAATGTTTATAAAGTAAGTCGCAACCTTTTAAAGTGACCAAAACAATAATGCATATGTAAGTGGTTGTTTTTTTTTTCTAGAGAAGTTGTATTGTAACCAAGCCCAAAACATATTGGATGCCTCAGTTTGTTTGTGTGTGTGTGACTGCTGGAGTATGTCTGTAATGGGGATTTCTGTTATTGGTTTAGTTGTACTAAGTAATAAATAAAAACCATTATAAGGGATGTTTTTTTTTCCTCTATCCATAATTTATGTGAGAAGAACTGCTCTGTCTGGCCCTGCCGTCCATTTTGTTGTCTTTCTGTGCATCTTTTAATAAAATCTCTAGAGGTCACCACTACTCAAGTTAATGTGTGAGGAATTATACATTGATACTTCTGTCCCTATATTTATGAGGTTCAGCCTGAAATGTTGGTATTTCCTCCTTCCACCTATGCGTTAGTAAACTCCAAACCATTGTAATATTGTCATTTTTTTTCGGAATCTGGATTCTAGAGCGATTATTACATTTGGTTAATTTAATGATAACCGACGAACAATTTTCATATTGAATAGCCAAATTGTAGGCCATCAATTAAGCTATTCGTACGTTGGCGGTTTTTCACGCAGCAAACCAGCCCTTTGAACGTTTGACAATAATTTTTCAGTATTATATTGAATTTGTATTTTACATGCCGGATTTAGATTGATTCATCCTAAATCTAGTAAATCAACTGATAGATGGTTCATATGATTCACGCTGCCTTGCATAGTCCATGTGTGCGAAACGCTGTTTGATAAAAGGTTTACAGTCAACGTTTTTTCACCCTTATACAATTTTTGCACATTTAAATACTGACCGTTTAGTACTTGGATACGACAAAGGGTTTATGAAAATGTATTGAAATAAAAAGCAGAGGTTTTCTTTAAAAATAAAGTTGGGTGAGTGTGCAATCTTACATCAAATTCAAATGAGGCATTGTGATCAGGAAGGAAATATGAGACTTTAACGGGTGCACCTCTCGCTCTCGTC
Source organism: Galaxias brevipinnis (assembly GCA_036023535.2). Lineage (NCBI taxonomy): Eukaryota > Metazoa > Chordata > Actinopteri > Galaxiiformes > Galaxiidae > Galaxias > Galaxias brevipinnis. The sequence goes on from JAVQIZ010036758.1 coordinate 4,403, forward strand.
TGACACATTCTAACAGTATTCCTCTTTTTCTCTGGTTGCTACCAGATAACTCGGTCAGCACTTCACTGAACAAAACCTATCTTCCTAATAGTTTTTTTGTGGCATTGACATTAATAGATAATTACTTCTGCTTTCACCTACGATGAAAGACCTTCACTTTAAGGATTACTTTTGGGTGAGCTCTAATATGAAATGTTCTTATTAATTTTTAGATGTCATCTAAGCTAGATGTGAAGTTTGATGATGAATGTATCCGTATTCGGGATTGGAAGTTTGAAATATTGACATAGAAGGCATTTACATATATGTTTGATATATTTGTTGATGTTTGATAATCATTTGGTATTGATGCATGGACATATCTTTGGTCTTTATTTTGGGCATATGTTGATTTGACAATTCTGTAGTCATACAGGCTACACCTATTGCCTAACCCCGTAGGCTAAAATCACGTCACTTAGGCTAATTGCGGTCAGAATGATTATAGACGAGTGCCACTGCCAGAAAACCTAAATTACAGAAAACCAAAAATGTTTAAATTATATTTTTCTTAAAATGGTTTAATAATAGATAGGCCTAAATTTACATTTATAGTATAATTTGGTGTTCCAAGAAACAATACAAATAATGTTTTTTGTTGTTGATTGTTCATAAATGGTCATTAAAGAGAAAAGAGTAGAATAGAATTCAATGCAATAGACTAAACCTTTACTTTCCACATTAGGAAATAGTTTCATACTTCACATGGCTCGAAAAGACAGTAGGTACACATAGACACTTCATAATAAATTAAACTTGAACATAGTGATATTAGGATGTTATTACATTATCGGCTCCAATTATTATATATTTTTTCAGTTTTTTTTTATAGCAAGCCAATAATGTAATAACCGGTCAATAATGTAATAACTTATTACGTTATGGGGAAAAAAAGTTATTACGTTATTGGTTCAGACATTTTATTACATTATTGGTAAGTTATTACATTATCGGCTTTTATTACATTAAGCATGGGAAAATTATTACGTTATTGGCAGTTATTACGTTATCGACAGTTATTACGTTATTGGCTGCTACAGACCCTGTTTTTGTTTTTTTAGACCCCCGATTTGACTAGCACCCGAGGGTATGACGCCATCATCCAACACCTTAATGACGCCAAGAGGACCTGCAAGGAGGTTGAGGATTTCATAAAAGCCAGGTGAGGGCACTATGGAATTTAACATCATAAAGGACCCCAATCTGATCTCGGATGTCTCATGGGTTAGAAACCTGTCAAAGTCTGATGTTTCTATCAATGTTGCTATGTAGACATCCAGAAATTTAAACACCTGTCCATCCATAAAACACAACTAACATCTAACATAGATTATTAGCCAACCACTACCAAAACATTTGCATCAACCTTGTGTCTAACTAACCTCTACATTAGTGCAGTTATGCTTTATGAATAAATATGTTGGTGGCGATGTTTAGAAATCTAACAAGATGCCGATCTTATTGTGTGAATCAACAATGCTAAAACATTAACAGTCAAAGTTCTGCAAACTCAGCATTTTACTGAGACATGTAAGTGGCATTGGGTGAGAATGCCACTACATGTAGTGAGACTTGTAGTGGCATTGGGGGTGTTTTTCCTGTTACAACTTGCTGTTCCTAAATCTGCACTTTTGTGCAATGACTGCTCTTGTATGGCAATTTTGTCCTGAAGGTGTGATACAATCAGTATCATAAGCTATAAACAATAATATATGATAACAATTACCTATTTAATCTGTGATACTTTAATATTTCTACATTCCACTTTTCTGCTCAATTACTAATCCAACAAGACACAAACACACACACACACACCTTTTTTAACTCAAACTCCTGGCAGCAGGCAACAAAAAAGGAATCATTACGTACCAAACATTGCTTTCATATGTGTTGGGATGGACAACAATGGCTATATAACCTTGTTTATCCTTATGTTTATTACGGCTTTGACACATTTCTTGCAGGACATTATAAAAACCATGTGTCCACCACACTAAAGCAATAATCGATAGATTAACTCGTGGTCTTGTTTGTTTGTGCGGCTGAGGGTGTGTGTGTGTGTGTGTGTTTGTGTGTGTGTGTGTGTGTGTGTGTGTGTGTGTGTGTAATGTGTGTGTGTAATGTGTGTGTGTGTGTATGTGTGCAGAAGCAGGACGTTATGACTGGGCACTGTAGGGCAGGATGTGGGCAGCTTGTAGGAGGAGGAGGCTTAATTTGCCATTGTACTTCGGTTGCAACCTTGCTTTCTGGTGATATCTGAAATTATTGTGTGGCCTGACAACATTGACATAACCTGCCAACAGAGTCTCTCAAACTGATAGGACAGGATGTTTTATGTTATTCCTTATCTCAGTGTTCAATGGTAACGGGAGAAAAACTAAATAATTCTTAACAGTCTGTGTCGACATAAAACAAGTACAAGTGGGGACATCTTCAGGAAACATGTTGATAAGGTGCAACATCAAAAATCCCAGACTAGTCTTTTGATGTGAGTTCAGACTGTAGGCATATCCTAAAATGGGGCTAATATTATTCAGTGTACAATGAGGAGGACTTCTTCTTTCAAACACTGTTACATCATAACAGTTGAGTTACTTCCCATTATAACATTTATGTAATGTACATTGTGCACTTGTCTTTGTTACAAAGTCGTTGGTTTTCTGTTGCTTTTGAAAGTAAAACCTTTTGTTTGCATTACTTCTAATAAGGGAGATGCCTGTCCCATGTTTACTTTCAAATCACCTGTCTACTTACAGTAAAGTACCGGGCACCAAAGATGGTTAAGATGTTACTATGTTATTTACGCAATCGCTTCCCAAATGATGCAAATAACATAATTGTATCACAACATTGAACTGCAGCAGCTCCTATACTAGCTGTATCATGTGTTAAGCTGAGACATTGTGTGTTTTGGTTGCAGAGCATCTATTGAGGAGAGGTATGCCAAAGATTTACTGGGTCTGTCTAAGAAGGTGTGTGGACACAGCGAGATGAAGTGAGTGACTGTCATCCAGAGACACGTGTTTGAAATACCAGTCGACACTCAGTTTCAAGTGTACAATCCCTTTTCATGATTATGTGTAAATGTCTCCTTGTTACGTTAGCATGTTGTGGTAGTCCCTTTTATTGAGCTACGTCACCTAAGGAGAGTAGCTGAGAGCACAGTCAGTCTGCTCACCAGGAAGAATGTAATGACAAAACAGAATGTATGCAAATATGACACCGGTGGACCAAAACCTATGCTATAACATCTCGGAACAATAACTACATCAACAAAGCCTCTTAAATGCATGTGTTCGAATAACTCACAATTTTAAAATTCACAAGAAAAGTGTTTGTCTGTGTTAATCTCCTACTAGGTGATAGACTTTCAATATCACAGTTCATCTATGTCTGTTAGTAATCTGTACATTGCTCTCATTTTCTCAGTTGAATTGGTCTTTGTCACATGCTTTATTATTAGCTTATGGTTTTAAAGCCATCTCCATTCGGGGAAATGGAGGCAGCAGGTTAGACAAACAGTTCATGAAGGTGGTCCAAGGTGGTTTGCACACATCTTCCGTACTCACTAGTGGTGTACATGATAGCAAAGTTAAAATGGTTTAAGATAACTGATCTTTCAACTATGACCCACTGAGAAAGACGAGGAGATGAATAAAGACCACTGCACAAAAAGATCATCATAGCATAGCATTTAGTTACCAGTAACAACCAGTTCACCATGTGATTATTTATTCATTGGTTCCTTTTTCTTGTCTTTTTTTGTGTAGCACACTAAAGAGGTCCCTGGACGTATTCAAACTACGTAAGCGATGTGTGTCCTAACAGTGGATACGAACAATCATTGAAATCTTTATTTTGCAGAGACGCTGTGCCTTAGTTAGCATGTCTTCTCTATGTTGTAACTGACGTTTTCAGTTGAATCTCTCGTCTTTGCTTTAACACCATAGAGGTGGAAAATGTAAGTTCCTCACACCTACAGCTGGCTCAAACTATGAGGGAAGAGGCTAAGAAACTGGAAGACTTCAGGGAGAAACAAAAAGACGCCCGAAAAAAGGTGAAACTGTGATCAGGCAAGAGCATTGACCAAAGTACCCATTGATCAATTTCACTGAAATTTTTATAATTTTCCCCACCAACCTAAATGAAATAGCAAATACAGTAAATGGTAAATGGTAAATGTACCGTATACTATGCAGATCACGTAGATTAGTGTCTTTATTGACAAGAATGTTGCCTTTGCAGGTTGAAATACAGATGGATGCTCTTCACAAACACAGGGTTACTCAGTTCAAGAAAACCATGGATGTGAGTCGCTCACATGGGCTGTGTTGCTCAAACACCAATCAGTCGATTTGCCTTGCGTGTTCATTCTGTTGCTAGTCAACAAGGCTGTACATCTACCAGTTTGGCTAATTCCCTATTTCCGTCTTCCCTTTCTGGCCATACATCATCACGTATTTATGCAAAATTTTATCTATTGCAACACTGATCTGACCAGGTAGACTATACATAGATTTGTTCACCTGACATATTCTGAGGCATCAATAGAATCTGTTTTGGTAAAACGATAAACTGGTAGCATATAACAAATGTTCTTAAGGCCTTGTAGTTGTGAGATGTTTCATCTCCATATAGTAGCACTCATTTCAGATGTTGTGACTAAAGTAAAAGAGAAGTTGTTTAGCAAGTCCTTCCTCCATTTCAATGGCTAAGGAAGTTCCATTGACAGAACTGAGAAGGGAAGAACTAGGCAAACTAAATTAAGAGAAACATTACAGTGTCATGAGTGCCATGCAAAAAGAAAACACTCATGTTAATCAAGCAGGATTACAAATTCATAAAAAAAATAAACAGGATAGTTTGGTGTAGCTTGGAATGAGTTGTATGAGGAGACACTATCAGCCACTGATTTTACTTGGACATAACATAATTCACTAACGCTACTGGTAATGAACACAAGATAAATAAGCAGATTGAATATTACTTACGACTTATGTTTTATCTGTATTTTACTCAGGTTACTACTGTCTTCCTGCACATAATGTGATACTGTTAAGCTAAGCTCTAATAACAGACAGGTCTTCCCCAGACAAAAAAATGTTTGTACTGTTTAGCCAATGGTGTTATCACTTGTTGTCGCGACGATGGCTAGGGGAACATTTGCAGGCACTGACCACAAATACCAGCATTGACCCATTTAAAAGCACTATGATCTTTTTATTTTATTGAAAGGCCATACGTGCATTCAAGTGCCACATTACCAAAACATTTCGTTTTGCGCAGTCAAAGAAGACTTATGAGCAGAAGTGCCGAGAGAAAGAGGAAGCTGAGCAGAACATGAACCGATACTCCAACACCACCAACACCAAGCAAATAGAGAAGGTACCGTAAGAAGGTCTGAGTGGGAAGTATGACTACAGCAATTATTAGCTGGGCAATGGTGTAAGGTTGGCCATTTATTTGACTACATTCAGTTGGCTCCCTGTGGCCCTTGAAATTAAGGGTTGATAAAAGCAAATTCCCAAATAATTTTTTTCTCCATCATGTGTCAGCTCAACTTAAAAGTACAGCAAGCAAAACAGATTGCAGACGAAGCAGGTAAGCAAAGCAAGTACCCACACTACCTACTTTCACTCCATTAGCGTGTGCGTACAGGTTTGTGGTGTGAGGGGAAGCAACTCAACTGTTGTCTGGTATCGTACCAACAGATAGGGTGTACATGCAGAACATCGACATGCTGGGCAAGGTCAGAGAGGACTGGCTGATGGAGCACATTAAGGCCTGCGAGGTAGGGGTCAGAGGGTGAAGGTCAACTACTGCAGATGCTCTTATTTTATGGTGTGTAATTGACTCAATCTGAACAACCACAAAATACTCCAAAGGCTTACCTAAGACTTACCTACAAAACAGTGAAACAGCAGTTTAGCGTAGCTTACATCATTGAAGATTTTGTGTGTGTGTACTTCTGTTTATAATGTGTGTGTCTACAGACATTTGAGAAACAGGAGGCGGAGCGGATCAACGTGCTGAGGAACACGGTGTGGACTCATCTTAACCAACTGTCTCAACAGTCTGTGGGCAGCGACGAGGCAAGTGTGTGCTCTGCAGTAGACACATGGACACATCCTTAAGCTCTCTATCCCGGGGTCAAGTGTTTGATGAAGATGATGATGATGATGATGTTTGCGTGTGTGTGTGTCTTTAGCTAAATGAAGAGGTGAGGAAATCTTTGGAGCAGTGTGACATTCGGGAAGACATCGAACACTTTGTCAAACTCAGACGGACCGGAGAGAAGCCGCCAGGTAAAGAGCATACCTTCAGTCACTGATACCTGTAGACCTGCTGTGCTCTTATTGCTGCCTCAAGTCGTTTTACCCGTTTCTGGTTATTGTACACTACCTGTGCATCCTTTTACTCATGCACTGTAACTGTTACATACTACCATACCTTCTCCTACTTCCTGGGCTGTATGTGAAACAGGGCTTTATACAGTATATTCGCTCTGTAGGTTTGTATTTGTTATGCTTGATCAGTGCCTTCCCTCCACAGCTCCAGTACTATATGAGAACTTCTACAGTGGTCAGAAAGATCAGGCCGTATGCACAGCCCCCAGACAGCCTCCTCCAACTGTAAGGTGTGTTTTACAGAGCGACTACCAGGGGTAGACTGATCGTTATGCTCTAAGGTCTGGTGTATATAATAAACATCAATTAATTGTTCCCATTTATGTCTGACTGGATGTGTTCTTGTGGATTCTTACAGGAGGGGACCGCTACCCGAGCCAACCCGCAACGAAGGCAAGAGTTGTTACTATGTGCAATTAATTCAAATCTCTGTCCAGATATGACCTTTTTCGTTTTCCTAGATTATTCACCCTTTGCAAGTAAAGACAGTCCACAGACATTGCCTCTTCCTCTTACCCAACCCACTATTTGTTTCTCTACAGAAGATTTTCAAATCTACTCGTCAATGCCAGACCCAGCATACAGCGTGATCCATTTCTGAGTTCTGACAAACACAGCCACCCACACACTTTGAGACTCCTTGGTTGGGTGTTTAGGCTTCACTGTGTGAGGTTGCAGTGCACTTCATCTCTCACTCAACAAGCCCCAACGTCAAGGATTGTAGTGTGCTTTCAGTTGTATTTTGTCTGTTGCCTTGACAGTGTGAAAAAAAAAAACTGTCAACAGGGACGTGTTGATGTAATGGGTGTTACATCACAAACACGTGTTTGACTGGGTGTAGATGTGTGATACACTATCCCATGCATTGCCATCCTAAAACTATTGATGCTTACTGCTTAGCCCTGTACAGATTAGTGCCTGTTGTTAATAAAGAGTAAAATAAGTCAAAGATACCTTTATTTTAACTGTGGTAAGAGCAGGAAGGTGTCACATTTCATTTTCAAATCATAAAAATGAATGCAGGAAGCGTTAAAGGAATTCTGCACATTTTTGTTTTGTTTATACAAAGCTTTATATATATCTATTTATTTGCTGTTGAATTTGCATGACCATGGGATCTATCTTTAGCCACTGAAATAAAGAACAAAAGCTGATCATTTTTAATCTCATGTCTCTAGTTGAGTAGATGTGGAGGAATCAAAAGTCAAACTTAGATAGTAACTTTTATCTCACCTATCAGCACCTTACTTTTATGACTTTTAATATCTGCTGAACCTGTTCAACTGGATATCACTTTAGTGGTTGACTGTGCCTCTGCAGCAAAAAGACAGAAGTAAGAGAGTCATAAGAAACAAGGACCCACAGAGAGGGATGGAAACTGTCACACACTCTGAAGGACACTCATAGCCATAGAAGAACCCTCAGCATGGTGAAACATGCTTATTGGGGAAGTTATTTATCTTGGAGTTTCCTATTACCTCAGTTGGAGTTCAAACTCAGTTGGAGGTCTTTCTCGTCAGTCCATGACTATGTTTGGATCATCCCTGGACGTCAACTGAATTATCCCTCAGCAGTTTATCAAGCACACCCAGACTACAAATAACTTGTGATCTAAAAGCGTTATGAACCAGAAACAACCCTGTGTAACAAACCAACCCTGTGTATCACTGAACCAACTAAGCACGCCAACTATGGAGGTAAACTCAGTGAGTAATTTTACGACTTACCAAATACAACCATACAACAAACATAGACTTAGGCGAAAATACAAGGAAAATCAGCTTTGTCTATTTATATAGTTGATGCTGTTGCTCAGAAAGCCATTATACCACTGGGACACTGAGCATGAATGAAAATTTCTTTATCAGATGACAGGTTTACATCATAGGACCAAGCCGCTCAAAATGAAGAACGTTTGCAAAACATAAAGCTGGCCTATAATGGTAAAATATTTAAACCCTATGTGAATGTTCTGTGTAGGTTACAGAAAGTTGATTAAAATAAATCTAAAACAAAAAGAAAAAAACTTGACAGCCGTTTGTAAATGGATATGCAGCAGTTTTAATCAGCAATGTTTGGCAAGAAGCGGAAGTCGGAAGAAATATAAGAAACAAAAGTAAAAAACCAAAGTGTTTCCTTTTCATATTACTTTTCGTACGTATCGTCTTCTACCCTCATTATTGGCCCATTCATCTGCCCATGTGTGGATCTAAGTATCTCATTTTGTATTCATTGGGTTTTTATCCAGCGAAAACAAACCAAACTGTTCTGAGGAGAATAATACTGCTCTGCCTCGCTTACACGTTCAGCATAGTGGCTGTAACGGAGACGTTCAATCCTAACGGGAATCTTGTTGGATTAAACGGTGTCAGCCCAGATCACCATTGTAGTGTGGAGTCCTCTAAAGATGAGGACCTCCTGTGGTGAGATGTCAGACCGAATTTTCCATCTTGATCAGATCTAGAATCAACTGGATGGCCTTCTCATCTGAGGGAGACAGGGACAGACCAACATTAATGTTGACTGGTGCTGTTATGAGTGTGAGTGTGACTGTGTGTGTGAACAGCCCTCACCTTCCAGGTTCATCTTGGGGTTTTCGAGCTTCTTCTCCAACAGCGAGTCCATCAGCTTTCTCAGGTGCTTGAAGATCACACCGATCCTCACTGCAGCCTGCAGGTATGGAAAGAGGATCAGGAAGACCAATTCAAGACAGTATTACGTATATATCCAGGACGGTGCCAAGAAGGATAGTAGAAGAGTTGAACGCTACGTGAGGAGAAATAAAATGCAAACATGTAGACAAAGGAAGACGCCAGCGCTCAGCGACTGCCCACGAGTGTTTTCTACAGCATGCCGGTTGCGCTCTGACCTGGAAGTGAATCCACCCATCGAGGGTGATGAGGCGCTCTCTGTGCTGGACGTCGATCTCTCCTCCAAACAGCAGCATGGGGAAGGGAGAGATCAGGGTGGTGTCCCGCAGGTAGATCTTGGTGTATTTTACCTGAAGGACACACATACACACGCCATTAACATCCCAGAACACATCCAGGCACAGACGCCTAACAGAACGCGCTGGCACCCAGCACACAGACGCCTAACAGAACGCGCTGGCACCCAGCACACAGGTCGAGTCCCCTTCCCCCCACACCTTCTCCTGGTACAGCAGCCAGCCATGGGTCTGCAGGTTGCGGTTGACTGAAGACGGGTGGACCTGGGCCTTGCCCTGGGGGGTGTCCACCGTGCACACCACTCGGTCCAGCACGTCGATGGAAGGGGTGGGCAGCAGCCGGGCCACGCTGTCGTACAGCCCGGCCGTCAGGACCGCCTTCAGCACCGGCAGAGGCTGCCTGGGGAGAGGGCCGGTGGGAGGGCAGGCTTTGGAGCGGGACGAGATGGAGGAGGAGGAGGAGGAGGAGCAGAAGCCAGCCTGCTCCATCATTCTTATCAGCTCATGTTTCACATCCTGGAAAAGGGAAAGGTTAACAGTCAGAATGGATCTGGTCTTTGAATGGAATCAATGGAGGATCCATGTCTGAAATGAGAAGAGGGTTGATAGGGAGAAAGAGAGTGTACAACAATTACGTGTCTGCATGCATTTCCTGCATGTGTGTGTGTGTGTGTGTGTGTGTGTGTGTGTGTGTGTGTGCGCGCGTGTGTACCTCGATAGTGATGAGAGCAGTGCGGTTGAGGAAGTGTTTTTTGCAGAAGGCCATCTCTGTTCTAGAGCCCTCACATCGAGCATTCCTCCACCTGCCCAGCACAACGGAAATATCCAGGAGAATGTTGAGAGGAACATAAGGCACAGAGCCTTTTTAGAAAACACAAACCAAAAGCTGGGAGAATCATCATTACCCACACCTAGGTGTGCATGCGGTTTCCAGAATGCAATGGTTCACTAAACATTGTTGGATGCCCATACCCCAGATAGGCATTGTAGATGGTCAGGTGATCAGAGCTGGCCAATGCCAGACCAGCTTTGGCTAGATTGGCCTCCTCCTTCCTGTTCATGGGCGTGGAGAAGGGAGATTTTTCAGAGATGGCTGCCGCGATCGTTGCCTGGAACGCATATCATACAAAGAAGTTACACAACGACGCACAAAGCTTGCCACAGAGTTGCTAATGTAGGAAGCCGTACTCTTAGAAATTACAACACTGGAAGGCGTTCTCTGCATTAACAAATAAATGATGGTACTGAATCCTTATACACGCCCAGCTGTCCTTTTGAATGACTGAATGAATGAATGAATGAATGAATGAATGAATGAATGAATGAATGACTAAAATAACCCCCCTCCATCAGGCAGTGTCCCTAGCCTGTGGTTAGACTCACTATGGGCTCCAGGCAGCCCAGGATGGCTCCGTAGATGAGCATCTTGCCGATCTTGACGTTGACAGGCAGACTGGCCAGGTGGTGTCCCAGCGGCGTCAGGCTGTGCTCCTCCGGGTGACACGCCCCGATCCTCCTCAGCAGGCTGACCGCGTTGCTCACCGATTGGGGCTGCGGGGCATCCAGCGCTCTGCTAAGGAACTCCTCTGGAGAGCCATACTCACATTTCTACCAGGGGAAGGAGGGAACAGAGGAGAGGGTTAGGGATGTGACTTGTGCGCATTAATAAGCTGTAGTTCCTTTACACAGGCATACAATGGAGGAGGGACACACACACCCTAAAAGGGAAGTTAAGGGTGTGTGTGTTTGTCTAACTGCATTCATTTCAATAATCTTATTATTACGTTGTTTTATCAACTTATCTTATTTATATTTAATGCACACAATACGTTTTTAACACACATACATTTTTTTAAAGCAATTAAATGAATAGGAACATTGCTAAACTAAAAGAGTGAATATTACTGACCATGATGTGAAGACAGAGCTCCTCAAGAGGAACCCTCAGTATCTCCGGAATGGAGTAATCCATGAAGGCCTGGAATCTGAGACGGGAGACAGAGCAGCAGTGTCACGTGGACGGACTTGTGTGGAAGGTGGAGTTCCAACAGTAGGTGGGGTAACAGGAGGAAAGTCGTCTCACCTGAATTTGGGGTAAAGTCTGAAACAGAAGCCGTTGCGGACGCGCCCCGCCCTGCCCTGCCTCTGGAGGGCGCTTGCCTTTGAAACGAACGTCTCCACCAGTGAGCTCATCTGACTGCTCTCGTGGTACCTGTAAAAAGACAGCGCGTGCTGCATGAAGTGACACGGCCGCTGTGTTTAAACGAATGCACCCCACCACACCACACAGAACTAAACAGGTACTCTAAATATATACACGGCCACACCAAGCCAAACTCGTATCACAAAGTATACCAACGTGTACATGTAAAGACTGTTAGTGTATTTTTGAAGTGACAGCGCTTTCAAAATGTCGGTAGGTATACTTGTTCTCTTTTGTCTTTCCCGTGTCGATAACAAACACAACGTCAGGGATGGTGACACCAGTCTCAGCGATGTTGGTCGAAAGTACAATCTGAAACAGACACATTCCAAATCCATTTTCATTCATTACCTACATTCCTTAAGTCTTACTATTTATACTGATTTTGTTGGAAAGTAAAACCATCTCTAAGCCATTCCAATAGAATCCATGTTACGTTGTCCATGACAATGTGCAGTACCTTTCTGACACCAGCAGGGGGCACTGTGAAGGCAGCTGCCTGGTCCTTGGAAGAGAGAGTAGAGTGGAGCGCCACCAGCTTGTAGCTGAAGACAAAGAAAGAGAAAATAAAACGCACGAGCGGATGTGTGATTTCTAAGTGGGAGTGTGATGTCTTTTTTTAACCTATGTTATGTTTAAAAAGAGCGCATGTCTCACCGGGCCTTTTCTTTGAACCTCTTGTCAGTGGAGAGCAGATCGTGAAGCTGCTGGATGTGAGCCAGGCCAGGCAGGAAGACAAGCACTGCCCCGTCCATCACTGCAAACTGGGGCGACTTGTCTGGCAGAGTAACACGTCGCACAAACCCACATTTACCAAAACACTTGTTTTCTAATGGGACTGTTTCAAATTATATTGCTGGTCAAATCAATTTGTCTGCTGTTTGTTGCTTTTACATCACCAATTATTCTGCAGCATGTGCTAATATGAATCTGTGTCATACATTAGCTTCCTCCCCACCCACCTACTCTGGCTCCAGGTTGCAGAGCACGCGTGCGGTCTTACCCAGGTAGTCTATGACGTCCAGCAGCAGATCCATGTTGATCTTGTTGGGGTTCATGTACTGCAGGGCCTGACGGGTTCTACTGCTGAAGTGGTCCAGGTCTGGACCCAGGTCCCAGCCCCCAGAATCCCTGATGATCACCTCCTGGGGAAGAGGAATACACACACACACACACACACACAGGTAGTTATAACATAGACATGTAACATATAGGCACAAACATACCTGATGTAAGCACATGCACATATGCACAGACAACCAGTTTGATGCGGCTTTCACGGTATAGGAGGAGACACGATTAGGACGCTGGTTAAATCCTATGGACTCAACCCAATCCAATTGTCCTCGGTGTCTAACGTTGATCTGAGCCCTTTTTCACCTGGTGCTGCTGTGTCTTCCCTCCTTTCTGGGTGATCGAGATGTTGACCTCCTCCTCCTCTTCTAGGATCCTCTGGCTGTACTCAGAGTCCTTCTCCAGAACGTAGCCTGTTTCCTCCACTATATCCTCCAGGTGGAACACCTTGAAATAGAAGAGACACACACACATTCATTTTATTGAATGTTACACTTTATTTTATTTTATTGAATGCCACTCTTTATTTTAAATATTGAATGTTACACTTTTTTAAATATTTTCTACCAACCTCTTAATAATACAAATGCTATTGGTTGCAACCATTTGATTAAAATGTTTGCAGGTTGTGTACGATCCTAAAAACACCCTTACCTCCACAGGGAACGTCCGTCCGGGGATGCTGACTACTGGGCAGCGGTTGAAGTAGGCGGAGAACTTGTCGCAATCGACAGTGGCACTCATCAGGATGAGGCGCAGGTCCGACCTCCTCATCACCACGTCCTTCAGGATGGTCAGCAGGAAGTCGGACTGCACGCTGCGCTCGTGGACCTGGGGAGCGGGTCAGCAGACCACGCCAGAGGGGGACAGTGGTGTGTGTGTGTGCATGAAGAAAACCCAGAAGAGGACAGAGAGACCATCAAACGTTTTCTTTCACCTACATTAACAGCTATTCTTTTGCGTGCAGCTAGTATGATGCGGATACTGAAGCTAATGACACACAGAAGCCGGTTGTTGAGTGAGCGTGAGTCACGTGTACCTCATCTACGATGATGTGGGTCAGGGAGCTGAGGTGCCGGTCGTGCTGAAGCTTTCGCAGCAGAACCCCCGTGGTGCAGTACAGCAGACGGGTCCAATCCCCGGCCCGGTTCTCCATCCTGATCTGGTACCCGCACAGCGATGTCTATGACAACACCACCACAACATTATGCTTTTATTATAGCTGCATTGGGACGGATGAACAGAGACTTGATTTATAGATTCCCTACTTTTTCCCAATCTCTACCATCCACGCTGTCGAACTGTCGAATTCCAGGCAGAAAACCAGAACCCAGAACCCAGCCCCCTCTAGCCCCCTGCTCCGCCTCACCTTGGCCCCGGGGCCGTCCTCACAGCCCAGCTCCTGGCTGACCCTGCTGGCCAGACTCATGGCTGAGATCCTGCGGGGCTGGGTAACCACGATGTTGCAGGGCTGTGCCACGGTCCCCCCAGCGAGGAGGTTCTCCAGGAGGAACTGTGGAATCTGGGTGCTCTTCCCGCTGCCCGTCTCGCCGGCTATGACCACCACACGGTGGCGCTGTAGAGCTTCCATCACACGCTGGCGGTGCTGGAACACAGGGAGCTGCTCCCGCTCGGCCTGCAGGGAAACATGGACACATAAACGGTGCTGGATTTGCTCATTACAGCCACATTATAGATTTGTGTTTGCTTTTGATGATTGGTTGAGTGGCATGACAAGGTGTGCCATATTTACAGTAAGTCTAAATATATTTGAATACATTGTACTACACAGAAAAAAAATTACAAAATTTATTATTTTAAAGAATATTTTGGTAAATGTATTTATCAATTATATATTAACAAAGATATGTTAAAAACCTGTAACTTGTGGGCCAGAGGAGAGTTCTTCAGATTCAACAGGAGTTCCCTGGCTGCTTCAGCTGCGCATCTCTCTTTATGATTTCCCCCGACCTCTACACCCTCCCCTTGGTGCTGCCCTTTCTCCTCTCTCTCCTCGACCTCCAGGCAAGCCAGGCTTTCCCACGACTCCTCCAGCTCCTCATCTCCAGCGTCCTGTTGCCCTGACTGGGCTTGAAACTGGCCCTTCAGTCCCTCGGCCTGACACTGGTTCTTCTGCTGCTTGAGGCGGGCCAGCAGGCGGGAGATGAACTGGTCCCTAGGCTTGTTGGCGGCCGTACGGCTCTCCTCCTGCTGCCGCTGCTCGCTGTCCCTCCACTCCAGCCACACATCTCTGTAGGTAGGGGGGAGGAGCTGGTGCACCGGCTGGGACACAAAGAAAGACAGACACAGGTTTTTATTCTAGTTCTCAATTTACACTATTACCCTGTTAACTTACTTTCTGCATTGTCCCTTCTTTATAAATTGTATAGGTGAACAACTATATTAACTATGAAACCTACAACGAAATACCACAATGAGTTCATTCATTGAGCCATGATAGTTTTTTGGTAGTAATTGAATGTTGACTGTGAGCACACACACACACACACACCTGTCCCTTGATCAGGTTGTAGAGGGCCAGTGTGGCCCCCAGATGCTGGGCCTGCATGCTGTCCTCAGTCACGATGGTGGGACACACCTCCAGGACATCGTCCATCCTCTGGACACGCACCCTGGGGGAATGGACACAGCGTAAACACTCAAACATGTTTCAGGTATTTGCAGGACACACAATGTATATTAGTACAGCTGAGTTGCGTGGTACATGGGCCTTCTCGGCAATAAATAATGAGCTATATCAGAACAAATATTAGGAGTGCAACATTATACTAATAGATAACATAAACACATACTTGCATCTCCAGTATCTCCCAGATGGCACCTTGTGGAAGCTTGGGGCAGGGCTCTTGGGAAGGTTCTTGCGGACCCAGTCAATGAGAAACTGTTTAGGAGACTTGCCCGTCCAGCTGCGGGCTGTGTAGTCAAAGTTACGGATGTCCTTGGGATCGTTCTTCTTTGGCACTGAGTTCACGCACGCACACAAAAAAAGAGAAAAGTTAAACAACAGAGAGCGACACGTTCTGGTTTCATTCTAGGGATCCAACTTGCTACTCGTCTAAAAAGCATATTTCCTGTTGCCCATATGATTCCTCTCTCACATAATTTGCATATACATAGGGCTATCACGACCATGACATTTTAGTCTAGTTTTCAAATAACTGCTATTTACGATTTAGTTTTCTGTAAAGTATAAGTGACTTTTATATGATAAGCCTATTAGTAGTGTAACCATAGACAGTGCATTGCAAAGAAGCAGAAGCATTTATTGAAGATGAGAAAGAAAATGACAAATTAGGCTTTTTTAATCTATAAATGCTGGCTCTGCAAGTAGACAAAATGTTGTCACCTCATGCTAACGTTAAAACACTTCAACATAAAATTCATGTAATGTACCATCTTCCCCTGCCAATATTACCTTTCTCTGCAGGAGCTGTCTTCTCAGCTTGTTCAAACAGGCTGAAGTTGAGGTCCTCTTTCCCCTCGGTAACAGGGAGGGACTTATTCTGCTCTTTGGGGGTATCCACAACCTTTAGAGCTAGGTTAAACATGGGGTGGGACTCCAATGGCTTCATCTCTTTGAAGCAAATACAAATACAATATGACATCATCATTAGGCGAATAACAAATGTGACTATGTCAGGCATCTATGATAGTGTTACAAATGTATCAGAGAGGACCCAGCCACACACAAACACTCACCTTGCTGTAAGATTCTGATTCTGTCCTGGGCCATTCTTTGCCCTGCCTTGTCTCTCTTGGTCTTGGCTGCAGCAGCCATCTCCTTGGCATCGTACAGCTGGGCAGTCAGCACCAGGTACCTGTCATTCTGCACCAAATACACTACAGTAAGGCACCGTTACAGATGCTATTACCCAACTACTTGATGCACTTTGACTAAGTACAACACACATTATTGCTAATGTTATTATAATGTAGAACCATTAAAACCAATGAATGAGTACAGTTAATTCGACCTTACCTAAGGTCCCTCTTATTTACATGGATATAGTGGGTGACTATGACAACATTGTGCTGTCACTGCTTTAATGAGTGCTGATAATGATATTATTTCAACATTTCCTGAGCACAGCATACCGGATCAAACTTCTCATCTAATTCAGGATTCCGCGTTGTCTTCCTTTCTCCCTCCTCCTCTTCCTCGCCACTCTCTTCGCTGGACTGCTCAGCATACCTCAGGATCCAATCTTTTACTGTTGCACCGTCATCCTTTTTACTGGCCTGTTGCCAGGGTTACAAAAAGCCTCAAAGTCAAATGTAGATGTGAGTTACTACTTTTAAAATGCACAAACTGTGTAGGGGAAAATTACATCTTAGGACCAAATGCATTTGGGCTTGGAGAAAGTAAGGAATACACGACAACTACGCACACACGCACGCACTCACGCACGCACGCCCATGCACACACACACACACACACACACACACACACACACACACACACACACACACACACACACACACACACCTTGACTGCTTCCCTTTGGGGTTGTGGTTGGGGCTCTGGGCTGGGTGCCCTATGTTGAATTGGAGGCTGAAACCTGGGCTTGGTCTTGGTGATCTCCTCCTGCAACTGCTGACTGAACCCCTCTGGGAGTTCATCTGGTAAGGAGATGAATAGGTGGAGGAAATTAACGAGAAAAGAGAACCTTAAAAACCTGTGTAGATATGATTATGACCAGCACTTAATTGATAGGAATAGTAGAGCTCGCCTAGGAAGTAGCAATTAAGTTAATGTTTGGAA
Source organism: Galaxias brevipinnis (assembly GCA_036023535.2). Classification (NCBI taxonomy): domain Eukaryota; kingdom Metazoa; phylum Chordata; class Actinopteri; order Galaxiiformes; family Galaxiidae; genus Galaxias; species Galaxias brevipinnis. The sequence goes on from JAVQIZ010036758.1 coordinate 21,856, forward strand.
CCTTTTTTCACCTACTAGCTAGTTACAGAGCACAACTAACACACTAGTATATAGTTGAGAGACAAAACTCAAAACAAGACAACAACCACTAGCCTACTATCAACCTGTACAGAACATTTTTCTTTTTACCATCTTTGAGGTTCAGACAGAGCCAGTCTAGAGCAGAGTGCAGATCCCCTCCATACAGAACACTGCTTTTCATTGCCTCCTCAATATGCTCTGTCTTAAAGTGGAACTTTTGCAGAGCTGTATACAGGTCCTGTACAGATAAAACTGAAATGTTCTTATACAGTGCATTATTTATTTTACACATATCACAACAGCAAACACAGACAATTTTTGTCAACCCTTACCAGCAGTTTCTTGTTGGTGAGTCGCCCTGATATGGGTCCCTTATCTCCATTCTCCTGTCTGAAGTCGTTGATCAGCTTGATGATCTTCTTCTCCAGATCTGCCTGGATGAGGACCTGCACAAAACGAGAAATACTGACCGGAACTGTTCTTGGACTTGAAATTAAAGAATTATTGCTGGATATATTAAATGTGTGATAATATATTTTAACAACCTTTCTTTACAGTGGAAGATTACAAAAATGTTCAATTAGTCAATACTTCATACAGATTGTCTAATTACTGAATATCAGTCCAGCTTGATATTATCAACTAAGCAATGACTTTAGTGTCCAGATAATCGTGACCAAGCATGTTCATCTAATTCGTAAACATTGACTGATCACTTACCTTGAGAATGGATTTATCAGAGACTCCACCAGTGTCAACCTGGGCTGTGTTGGCAAGACTGTAGGTCCTTGGAGCTGCAGCAAACCAAGACACGATGTTATTGTAGGGACATCTAGAATACATATACTACTATATGATAAAGTATATCTATGCTGTAATATAATGAACCATTCCAAGTACTAAGTGTCTAAAAGACGAGGCGAGACAAACTGAGGGATGATTAAACCACTTTCTGGGCAGAAACGATCTGTTTCATTATAAATCTTGTTACCTTTAGGTTTATTATCTTTCACATTGGCCTTTGCTGAGTTGGGCTTCTGGGCTGTCTTTTTCCCTTCAGATGGGTCGACAGCCACGCCGTTCCCCGTCGTAGGACCATTGCCTGTTGATGCAGGGGCAGCAGCAGCACCTGCCAATTTTTTCTTCTTTCCCCCCATTGATGGATGCGATGTAGCGTGAAAACCTTCCTACGAACAGCATAAATTATGACAAAACATCTGGGAAATGCATTAGCGCCTCTTAGCTACCGAAACAACAGACACCGGGCAGCAATGTAAACAGTTCACATTCGTTTTGGACTGTACGCTTTCCGTAGCGGAAGCATTTCTTATTTACCGGATGTTGCATTGTGGGAGTTGTGTCCTACCGCAATCATGGCTGACGCGTTTGGAGATGACTTGTTCAGCGTGTTTGATGATGAACAAACTTCCAGTAAAAATAAGCCTGCCTCTCCTCTAACTCAAACGGCGTAAGTATCTTTCTTTTTTGATTTAGCTAAGAAACATTCATATAAACCAAACTGTAAAACAGGAGACTGGCTGTCAAGCACGACTCAAGTCAGAGCCAACATGCATGGGCCACAGAACATATGCTACTGCTAGCTACAACTACTAACTAGCTAGCAGTGCACACACACCGGCTTAGGGACTTTAACGATAATGTGAAACGAAATAACGTAAATAAAGGTTAAAGATTAGATATTTACTTTTTTGCCACTTTCCCCTAAAGTTTACATGTCGTGCATCATACACTCTGATATTGTCAATGCAATTGATAATTCCTGCATAGATCACAGTAAGCTAGTGGTTGGTTAGCTAGTGGGAAACGATTTTAATAATATTGAAGTTCTAGTTGGATAGCGTGGCCATCATATCTTAAACATGAATGTGTATACGTTCTGTACACAGTAGGTAGTTTGTTTTAAAGACTATTTGATGACTCCCTTTGCAGGAAAGTCAACAGTAACCAAGGCAATGACAAGGATACAGTCTCTTCTGCAAAGACAGTTAAGAGGGAGGTGGACAACGATGGAACAGAGGAGACAGTGTTTGGGAAAAAACCCAGACTAGAAACTGTTACCAATGAAGATATCAAGTAAGAGGAAAGCTGTGTGTCTTCAGTATAGTTGCCTCTTTCTAGATCGGATGTGTATTAGTTGTATCAGTTGGATATGTTACCTGTGGCCACCAGTAATACTCTTTTAGGAAGATATTTGGTGTTGACATAGTTTGATTGGCTTTCCCATTTTAGCCTTGCAGACCTCATGCCTAAAGTTAAGGTGGATCAAGTGGATACTGTAGAGGGATGCACTCATGAGGTAAGAGATGTGAAGGATGTCTTCAAGATTGTTTAGTGAATAGTGAATTCCCTAGGCCAGTGAATACAGTCTCATAACGTCTAGTGATGCATATTTTATGATGATTCTTTCCCTGAACAGGTTGCCCTGCCAGCCAATGAGGAGTATGTACCACTGAAGCCTCGTGTGGGAAAAGCAGCAAAGGTACTGAATATTGTATCCCTGTGCTGAGCAGTGGTAACTCAACAGCCAGAAATCATAATCTATGAAACAAACAGCTAAACTAGAATGCAAGAATGTTATACGTACATTTTGCACGTTTCACTTGTAACTGACGGGCAAACTAAATTTCAGACCGTGACGGGTGCGACTAGATGACTGGTATTGTAACATGATTCTGACCTTTGTTTGTTAGGAGTACCCGTTCATTTTGGACCCCTTCCAGCGTGAGGCGCTCCTCTGTATTGACAACAACCAGTCTGTTCTGGTGTCTGCTCACACCTCCGCTGGCAAGACCGTCTGTGCAGAGTGAGTCACACTCACAGCCATGTTGTTTTTACTGGCCGTTACATTACCCTTTATTGAGCTCAGATGACGTGTTTTATATTTGAGAACCACCCCAGTGTCTGATATACTGTAATGCCCTGTTCCATTCAGGTATGCCATAGCCCTGGCCCTGAGGGAAAAGCAGAGGGTGATCTTCACCAGCCCCATCAAGGCTTTGTCCAACCAGAAGTACAGGGAGATGTACGAGGAGTTTCAGGACGTGGGCCTGATGACCGGTGACGTCACCATCAACCCCACAGCCTCATGTCTCATCATGACCACAGAGGTACCCGCAGGGCAGCCGACTACCCCCATGGCCTGAGGGCCTCAAAGAAAGGGACTCATTTGGCTAGTTAGAATGATTCGAGTATTTCGAACTGCTTGCTTTACATTTGTCTTGTGTAATCCGCTTCAATCGTTAACCTTCAGTGGTTCGGGAAGAGTGAGGTCTTATGATTATAACTATTAAAAAAGCATCAACTTGTTTTGTGTGACTGGGAAATGTTTAAGTGGATGCAAAGTGACACTGGTGTTGTTTTAGATCCTGAGGAGTATGCTGTACAGAGGCTCTGAAGTTATGAGGGAGGTGGCTTGGGTCGTCTTTGATGAGATCCACTACATGAGAGATGCAGGTGTGTATTAAACTGACACTGGAAAAAGCATGTTCATATTTTGACCAGGATCAAAACTAGCAGGACCTATTTCTATTGTTCTTTGCAGAGCGTGGTGTGGTATGGGAGGAGACTATTATTCTACTTCCTGACAACGTGCGCTATGTCTTCCTCTCGGCCACCATCCCCAACGCCAAGCAGTTTGCTGAGTGGATCTGTCACCTCCACAAACAGGTTGGTTCCGTAGGGAGTCTATACAAATCAATGGCCTACTGTCTAATGTTCATCCATATCCTGGTCTTTTGTCGTCAGTACACAGGTTATGCCTTTTATATGCTACTGTAAATCCCCCTTAGTTATACTGTAATCTATTTGTAGTACAGTGTGCCATGATCTGCTTTTCTCCCTCGTTGTTCACCGCAGCCCTGCCATGTGGTGTACACAGACTACAGACCCACTCCACTGCAGCACTACATCTTTCCAGCAGGGGGCGATGGACTCCACCTGGTGGTGGACGAGAACGTAAGCAAAGCCATGGTCTCCATGTGTGGCACTGCTGTGTCGGCCTGGTACTTTGTGCCTCTTCATCAGTGTGAGCTACGCGGGAACTAAAGGTGTTAATCAATAACTCGTACATGTAATGACTGGTCCCGTCCATGTGTGTCGCCCAGGGGGATTTCCGCGAAGACAACTTCAATACGGCCATGCAGGTGCTGAAGGACACTGGGGACTCTGGGGGCGGCAGCGGGGGGGCCAAGTGGGACCCCAAGGGACGCAGAGGAGGCACCAGAGGTCTGTGTCAGGCCTTAGGATTTCCACTGGAAGCACGGGAAGGCTGATCCTACATTTCTGAGATATTTTTTCCTGACATTGTGTTTGTGGTTTCCGTAGGTCCCTCCAACGTGTTCAAGATAGTCAAGATGATCATGGAGAGGAGCTTCCAGCCTGTCATCATTTTCAGCTTCAGTAAGAAGGAGTGTGAGGCCTACGCACTGCAGGTCTCCAAACTGGAGTTCAACACCGGTATGTGTGGGCAGCTTCTTTGTCCGGGTTTAGCCCACGCTCCCACTGGAATAGTTTCTCCAGCCATCTAGTGTGCTTTCTATAGCCTACTGTTAAACGGTTGTTGTTTCAGAGCCATATTCTCAACAAAGTCTCGTGTTGGTTTGCCCCTACCAAGAGGCTAAAGAGAAGCATGGCGTCCAAAACTAATTGGTTCAGTTGTGACAAAGACACTTTGCTGCTCTCTGCCTCTGTGTGAGTGAGCGATCCGATCAAGTCCAGCGTCTCACCAAACGCTCTCCCTGCCAGCCAGCCGGGCAGCCTGACACGGAGCCGCCTTATCAGCTTCTCCCTTCAGACGGCCCTTTGTGCTCACTCGGCTGTTACTGGCTATCGACTCCGTTTTTAGAAATAAAGAGACGCTTTATGGGAAACGGGATGCGGTAACTGGGCCGGCTGTTTGATAACCGTCGAGCAGATTTGCCTTGGCAGCTGTCCCTAGAATGGGAATGTGTTTCCATTTGTCCCCAGACTGTTTAAAACGACAGACAACCACTTCCCTGGGAGAGTCAATATTTTCACAATGACCCCTATGTGTCTCTGTCCCGTGGCCTCGTATTGTTGCTGTATTGCGAACACGCTGAGTTTTATGCAAGAGTTTGCGTGTCTATCAAGCTATGATGTGTTTCTCTCTGAAACGATTCAAGCCTTCCTTTTTAAATGCCCCTCGGGTTATTCTGAGCCCTCCTATGTAAGGCCGAGTAGGTCTAGGGTTACGGAACAATTCCCAAATGCAAGGCTGCTTTACCTGCCACCCCAGATGTAGTCTGGTGTACCATGTCTGCCCCGGGGCTTTGACAGGCTGCTTTACCTGCCACCCCAGATCTAGTCTGGTGTACCATGTCTGCCCCGGGGCTTTGACAGGCTGCTTTACCTGCCACCCAGATGTAGTTAGGGACTTTGACAGGCTGTTTTACCTGCCACCCCAGATGTAGTCTGGTGTACTGCCTCCGCACTGGGACTTTGAAAGGCTGTTTTACCTGCCACCCCAGATGTAGTCTGGTGTACTGCCTCCGCTTCGGGGCTTTGACAGGGTGTTACTGGGGATAACCCCAGAGAGTCAGAACCAGGGAGGGAGGGAGGGCCACGTGTCTCCTTCTCCCCTCGGCCCTCCTTCTTTCCCCTCTCCTCCTGCTCTGTCTGGCACGCTCCCCTTTCACCATGCATCTGATTGTTCTCCTTCGTGCCATTGCCTTTCACCACTTCCTTCTCTTAAGCCCGTCTTGCTCCATCTTGTTCTCCCTCCTGCCCTGTGTTTTGTGTGTGTGGGGCGGGCGCTCTTTGTCGTTCTCTGTGTGTTGGATGTGACACAGAGCTTCTGGACAGTGTCTGTGTGAACAGTGACACTAAGACTAACAGTGCAGGTTAGAGCAGAGCAGAGCAGACAGACTGCAGCCCGTTCAGCCTGTCACATGGTCTAATTGTGGTCCTGCAGCCGTCGGAATGAGGCCCACAGGCCACAGCTGTAAATAGTTACACAGGCCGCCGCTGTGCGTGAAGGCTATCATGTGGTCACTGTGGGTCTCAAACTCAAGTGGCTCGGTCCTAAGAGACCAAATATGAGCATAGAGTTTATCATAAGGCTCCAGAGATATGGTTGTTGTGAGTTGAGTTTGTACGTGTTTGCATTGAATGAAAGTATGTGGCTTGCGCCCCAATGCAAACCGTCGGTCATCCCCATGAGTTATGTTTTGTTATGATAGTTTAGTGTGTATTTATGTTTTTCAGATGAGGAGAAGAGGCTGGTGGAGGAGGTGTTTAACAATGCTATCGACTGCCTGTCTGACGAAGACAAGAAACTACCACAGGTTTGTTGGACAACACAGGTTACAGTGCTCCATGTAGTCACATACTTTTAATCAGACTCTTACTCCCTCTCTGGCTCTCTTGTCTGCTCTCCTATCTCAAACGTATTTTCCAACTCTCTCTACCTTCTCTGTACCGTGCGTCCGTCACTTTCTCTCTGTCATTGTTTGTGTGTCTCTACTTCCTCACTACGTCCATTGTTCCCCCGCCGTGTAGCTGACTCATTTCTCTGTAGCCGTGCTATTATCGCTTCCGCCAGTGGGTTGTGGGACTTTATTCTGGCGCCTCGCGCGCCATTAAAAAAGGCCACCGTTTCCTCTGCCTTTTGGTTTATGGACCGGAGGAAAAAGAACGCCTGCAGGCTCGCTCCGACACCCACGCCACAGTGTGTAAACAGGGCCTCTTAACATGGGTGTCCTGTGGCGTGTCTCAGAAGGCCGATCCTATTAAAGTGGGGCTCGTTGGCGGTGAGCGCGCCCACAGTAAAGCACAGCAGGAAGCTAGCGGCTCGGTCACTTATGGTCAAAGGCCATTTTTTTTCTTGGTGGGGTTGTAAAATGTTGTCCTCCTTTGCTCTCTCTCTGTCTCTCTGTCTCTCTGTCTCTGTCTCTCTGTCTCTGTCTCTGTCTCTGTGGGGCTGTTATGTCGGTGTCCTTTATAGTAGACTTGTGCTGCACACACCCAGTTAAACGGCTCTGTCTGACACAAACACACATACACTGCCTTTACTAAGGACGTGTGTTCCTTGCGTGTGTTTTACAGGTGGAGCACGTCCTCCCCCTGTTGAAGAGAGGCATCGGCATCCACCACGGAGGCCTGCTGCCCATCCTCAAGGAGACCATCGAGATCCTCTTCTCTGAAGGCCTCCTCAAGGTACCACTCTGCCCTGTGTCTCTGTGTCGTAGTCTGTACTGGGTGAGAGGGGGTCAACATTGAGACAGCTTGTCTGAGGGATGTGTGTGTGTGTGTGTGTCTCTCTCTCCTCAGGCCCTGTTTGCCACAGAGACCTTTGCCATGGGCATCAACATGCCGGCCCGCACCGTGCTCTTCACCAGTGCACGCAAGTTTGACGGCAAAGACCACCGCTGGGTACGGTGCACACTCACACGGATCACAATCCCATAATAACCCACTCACGGGTTACCGGTCCTGCCTCTCCTCAACCCTTACCGCGTTCATTTAGTTACACCTAGCTGGTTAGGGAGTAAACTGATCAGAGTGCAGTGTGAGTTGTCCTAGCTGTGTTCTCTGGCGGTCTATATAAGGGTTCTGAGCAGGACGGGGGCTGTGTTGTTTATTAGAGCTGGAGGCTGGAGCCACGCTGCAGGATCATCCATCACTCATAATGCTGGGGCTAACGCACGCATGCTGGCTCACGACACACAGGCTCAGATCAGCGTATATGTGAAACTGCTGGTCCACTAGCACACACAAACACACAGGCTTAAAGAGAGCTCTGGAGAAGGAAGAGTGCATCCAAGAGGTACATTAGGAACATCTGGTGCCTGTGGTGGTGCCAGAGCTCCACGCAGGCAGTCTCACACACACACACACACACACACACACACACACACACACTGCCCCTGGAGTTAGAGCTAGAACAAAGAAAGTAATGCGGTAATGTAAGTCCGTATTATTGAATCAGATTCGTATGCCAGATGTATAAACAATGGATTTAGTGGCTGTAGAAATAGGCCAAAAAGAATGGTGGCTAATCAAAATTGTGTGTTGGATTGTTTTTGGGATGGGGGGGGGGGTTGGTATATATTGTATGTGTGCGCAAGGAAAGCATGTAGCTGTGTTCCGTGCATTACGCCCTTTCATTTAGACGGTGTAGAGGGAGGATTTGGGCTCGTCGTCTGTCACTGAATAGGCTTTCTATTCTCGCTGACGCAGATCACATCCGGAGAGTACATCCAGATGTCTGGCCGCGCCGGGAGAAGAGGGATGGACGAGCGAGGGATCGTCATCTTCATGGTGGACGAGAAGATGAGCCCGGCCGTGGGCAAGCAGCTGCTCAAGGTACCTAGGCCGCGGACGCTCCCGGGGTCAGGGTCGACGGTGAACACAGTGGTTATGAGGGTTTCTAGGTCCAGCTGCACGAGTGAACCTTCCTCCAGCTCCTCCGTGCTGCAACTTCTCATGGGGACTGGAGCAGCCTGCAAAGTCAGCAGATGGCTCTCCGTGTGATTTGCTTTGGGGGGGGGGGGGGGGGGGGGGGGGGGGGGGGGGGGGGGGGGGGGGGGGGGGGGGGGGGGGGGGGGGGGGGGGGGGGGGGGGGGGGGGGGGGGGGGGGGGGGGGG
>JAVQIZ010036761.1:0-13414 GCA_036023535.2 Galaxias brevipinnis
GCACTACCGATCTAGTGGCAGTAAGCCCCCTTGTCAACAAACAGGGTTTGGACCGCAGTCCACTTGGGGGTAGGTGCAGGGGTAGGTTCTGCGCGCTAAGGCTGTCAGTCGAATAACTGCGATGCATCACATCGCATTTGCGCAGGGAAATGCATTTCTAGTAACACATGCGTGCAAACACACACCTCTGAGGAACTCCACAAAATCCTCCACACCACAGGAGCAGTCCCATGGGTTCCCGTCCAGTCGTATGCTGGTGGAATCAAGCTTATGGAACACCTCAGAGCTCAAATGCGTCAGCTTGTTCCCTGACAGGTCCAGCTGGACCAGGCTGGTCAGAGAGTCAAAACTACCCGAAGCAACGGTTCTGATACTATTCTTGGACAGGTCCAACCCCTGAAGCCCTGTTAACTCACTAAACATGGACGCTGTGAGAGACTCCAAGCAGTTTGCCGCAAGGTTAAGGTCCCTCAGAACCCCTGGTCGTCCAAACCAGACAGAGTCGAGCTGGGTCAGGCGGTTTCCTTCTAATGTGAGGACGGAGAGGTTTTGAAAGGCTCTGAAGGCTCCTGGTGTGAAGCTTGTGATGTTAGCGTTCCTGATGTCCAGTCTGGTGACCGAGGCAAGGCTCCCACTTTGAAACACCGTAGAGTTGATCTCTCCCCCATTCGTAATCAAGATCACAAGGGAAGTCATGCCAGTGGGGAAACCTAAAATGACAGAAGTGTGGGTTTAAGAGTTCTAAATTCAAAACTTTGTGCAATTTGCAAGATAAAGCAATACATGTATGAGTTATCCTCATTGTTCATTGATAAGTCTTAATACTTACTATGAGTAATCCCTTGACAAACATGAGAGTTATCAACCAGTAAACAAGCATCCATGCCAGCAATTCCCCACGCCAGCAGCAGCATGACAAGTCTATTGACACCACCTGTGTGGAACCATAGCAGTCAGCTTTTTAAAATCTTTACTCTTGACTAAACATGAACAAAATGGTAAAATAATTAGTTTCTTCAAAAGTGATAATTTTACGACTTTAATTTGACTTTAATAATGAAAGCAATTTTAACACTTTCATAACACTTGATCAATCCCCAAAGTAATTAGAACCTGGTTGTTTTAAAGTACAACTTCATTTTAAGTATGTACTTTCAGACACACTGAAATCTAAAACTCACCTGTCATACTGGCTAACTACAGAAATAGGTCAAAAATTCAGAATCTGCAAAACATTCAAAACAGTCGAACAGACTGTCTATTTAGCCAAAACACAGGTTTTAGACAGTCTTCCAAATATTTGAGCCACCAACTGAGAAGAAATGGGTTGCCATGGCAGGGGTATGTATGCCTGCAGTTTACCATAGTTATGAGTGTTAACCTGCTGTTCCAGTTGGTTGATGGAGGGGAGATAGCAGGAATCAGGGGGGCCTAAAGGTAGGTAAGCTTGACTTTGTTATAAACAAAAGCGCCAAGGGTGATGTGACTGCTATGTGATTTAAGAAGTCTAACAATTAGGGAGTTACTGTAATAGCTCCAAAATTATGAATTAGACCTAAATCCTATTGCGCCTTTTATAAGCCATGACCAAAACGTATGAGCCTATTCTACATGTCTGAAACCAGTTGCAGTGATGGAAATGCATTGAGGAAGTGCCGGTTGCATTAAGTGAAAACTGACCATGCTGTTGAATAAATGTGATTATGCAAGCTATTGTGCCTAATGAAAAGTGAGGAACTAGGCAAAAATAAGATTCCACACAAATACAATTACAGTAATAACCAATAAAAACAATTATGTCCTTTATTTACTTGCAAAAATGTATTTCAGTTTCAGTGCTTAAAAATAAATAGATGGTATGGTATTAAACATGGTAAAATGAACATGGAAGAAAAGTACACTAAAATGGTGATCAATGCCAATACAATCTTTTAGTAAACATAAAATGAGCACACAAACGCATACAACACGTACAATATGTATCCCAAAATAAACCAGATGCTGCAAATTATAGTATTCTACGTATTTTGGAGACCGCAGTAGTTATCAATTGTGGCCCTTTAGTCTACAGGTCAGTGTTACATCTTAGTGTTTTCTTCTATTACACACATGTTGCTTTAACAAGTGAACAGTTAGCAATCAGAAATGTATGCCCTTTAAAGTTGAATTCCCCCTTACCCCACCCACCCCCAACAGATTAAAGTGCACGTGCAACACTTTAAGTTGTTTTTGAGGCCAACAAATGGTTTCTAAAAAGCACTTGGATGTATTCACGAGAGAGAAAGACAACATGGCAGTGTTTTGTCGACACTTGAGGAATGTTCTTTAATGTTGGTAAATAGTTAGACCACAGTTCCTCCCACAGAGTAACTATTATGAATATTTCAAATACTGTCATTCATACCAATTACCAAAGGATCATGCTGCCCACTGTTGGTGACAAGAGAGTGCAGCTCCCTGGGAAAACTGGGGCCACCAACAACGATAGGTAAGAATAAAGTGGGGAGGCAGGGAGGCGTGTTGCAAGGGGACAAAGCATGATAAAAGCCTTTGACGTGATCATGAGTGCACCTTTATACAGGACAGTCTCAGTAAGTGTCCAGTGGAGAAACACAGCTATGCTCTAAACACCAGCGTTCATGTTATGAAAAAAACACATAACATCAGCTTCCGCTCTGATACTCCATACCACAACTGATTTAATAAAAAATAAATGCAAAAAAGGCATCATGACATTTTTGTATCAAAGTCTGCCACCAGTCGTCTTTGACTTACGGGATTTACCCAAATAAGAAATGCAATAAGTCACTTCAAACAACCTCCTAATTGTTTCGCTAGACACATCCACCAAGTGCTACTGTCGATCTGATAAGTTGTCTCTTTTAGAAGGCGAATGACTAAAAAGACGAAAGTACCATGATGCGTGAAAGGCCAAGAGATGTCCACATGTCTTGGGGAGGACAGTGAAGAGCAGCAGATTTGCAAGACGAGCAGTGAAGAAACGTTGGCAACGCTGTTCTGATTACAATGGAGAGACAATCGAATGGTTCCCTGGGGATGTACAAAGTTCTGTCTCTTCACGTTTCGGGTATTGGAGAGTAGGCAACCCTCCCCCTCTTTAAAATGGAAGAGACCCACTCATTTGTCCGAAAGGGCGACTTATTTTTCAAAGGTGTAACGTAGTGCTGTTTTGGAACACTCCACAATGACAGTGTCGAACCAATAAATACTTCAAGTAAAAAGAAAATCCACCACATGAGTGCAAGACAAAACTCCATAGGCTTAAGTCATTGGTTTGTCAAAACAAACGAGAGCTAGATCGACTAGATTATGAACAGTATATCACGTATAAAAAAACACAGGAGATTCTCGCCCAGTCTATGGAATTCCCTTCGAGTGGCAAGTAGTCCACGCCCAGGGGGTTTGCTGTTTGCCAATCCGAAAATAATCCATCAGAAAGGGATTATATCCACGTCTTTAACCGCAGTCCCGCTAAACCAGGGGACCACAATTCAACAAGATTGTCTCTATGAAAGGAAGGGGCGAATTGAGAAGAGCCTTTAGCTGTGCATATAGAGGCAGCCGGTCCAGCGAAAGAGCAGTTGGGATGACGTGGGGAAAGGGACTCAGAGTTCCAGGTTTGGGCTGTGCTGCAGACTACTTGCCAGTCTTCTTTGGCACGGTGGTCCTCTTGGCCTGCCACAGGTGGTTGTGGATGGTGAGGGCGTCCACGCTGACAGACACTGTCTTAGCCGGGATGACGGTGAACTGCTTGCGGTCGGAGCTGTACTTGTAGAGCTTGTCAATCATCTTCTTGCCGATGCTCTTGGGGCCCGTGCCTGTCAGCTTGACGATCTCCTCCGTGTCGGGAAAGTAGGAGTAGAGGGCGCGGAACTGGCAGCCGCCGTCACGGAACAGGATCATCAGATGGTTGGACTCGCACTTATCCAACTCCTGACAAGACGGAAGGAGGGAGAGAGAACACCAGACAACAAATAAACACTTCCTCTCAACACATCCCTGTCAAACTTTGTTTCTCTGTATTTCTCGATTGTGCTAATCCTTGGTGAGGCGAGGGTTGTCAGTGGGACAGTAATGGGGTGGGGGCTGACCTCCAGGATGGAGTTCTTCTGGGGCTCGTTGACCTTGCCGGCCAAGCAGCAGTGGGAGATCGCGTTGTGAATGATGGGCTTGTTGGACTTGGTGCTGGGCTCCTTGAACAGCTTGGGACCTGAGAGAACAACAGAGGAGCAGTACCGGTTTAACAAAAGTCTGAAGCTTGAAAACACACCGCCTTTGCAAAGTCAGGATGGAACGGTATGAAAGCAACTGTTGAAGGAAAGGTGATAATGCTGTAGTGCTGACCAGTGTATTCAGCCATGGAGGTGATGGAGGACGCTGTGGAGCCGTTGTCCCAGTCTCTCTCTGCGTTCCTATTGGCGTGCCGACTGGTTCCTGGAAACGACTCCACAGACTCGCCCCTAGAAAACACAGAGGCACTGCTGTGAGCAAACAAGAGAACCCTTACAGACTAGTGGTCGACCGATTCATAGATCGGCCAATTAATTAGGCCGATTTGTCATTTTTCAATGATCGGCCATCAGCCGATGCCTGCTCTCACAAGGCCTATAAACAAATAACTTCTGCAAACAACAATATTAGCGGTTCCCCTTGTGTCAATTTCACCGTTCTACAATAAGATCCTTTGAACTGTGACGTCAGTGGTGGGTGCTGTGGAAGAGTTGGAAAAGTGCCAATACAAGACGTCAGTGGTGAATGCTGTGGAAGAGTTGGAAAAGTGCCAATGGTGGATGTAACGTTACCTGTGAGAAAACAGTAAAACTTAAATTGTAAGCTTCCTAGCATTTCTGCACTTCTGTGTCTCTCTCCCTCTGCGCGCGCGAGTGTGACCATGCATTTGTGCTTCAGTTAGGGCTGTTAAATTTAACAATTTAATCGTCTTATTCCAATTATGAGTTAGAACAATGTGTAAAAAGTATAAATGGAGACAATCGCGATTTAAACGTGGCACGGCACAATTGATCTACTGACGTAAAATTTGTAAAAAATAGTGTAATAAAGTCTATGAACGCCGACGGATCTCATTGCTTTAATACAGACAAAAGAGAATACAAATCTGCTGCATGCAGAAGTAGGCCTTACTGTGTAAAAATAAGCTTCATTTTTTCTGATCTGTGTTGCTGTGCTTTTAGAGCCTCATGCTATTAAACACTGATGTGCATTAATTTATATCAGCCTCTCCAAGTTACAAGTTAAATTGGGTCTAGCGTGCAACGCTGTCAACAGTCTCATTCATGTAAACAAAATTTGCATCATACATCGATTAGTTCAGTCCAGTTTAAAATGACATGCAATACAACTGTTGCAGCACAAGTGAATAAGTGGGGAGTTGAGTAACAAATCCATGTGCAGTTAAAGGAATAGTTCACAATTTTTTAAATTTTATTTTTACTTTATTTCCATGTTGTGCAAAAATGTCCCAACTGCTCCAGATCGTTTTTACATCCACTTTATTTCCAAGGTTTGGGAGTAATAACATTTTCCCATTTAGCTGCATTTCTAGCATTTTGAGTAGAAACCCATGATTGATAGCTTAGAAGTGTCACAGTTTAGGTGCCCACATATGCCTAGACAAGTTCACACACAATCTTTATTTTTAATTGATAAATAAATAAAATTCTTATTTAAAAACACGTCTTGGTATTTTTAAGTTTGTTTAGAGAATAAACAAGAAAAATCGAGATAATTATCGAAAATTGTCCCTAATTTAAAAAGAAAATTAGATTTATTTTTGAGGCCATATAGCCCAGCTCTAGCTTCAGTACACTTAGATGACTTGCTAATAAACTGACAGTGTTTTATGAGAGAGAGTGGAGATTACGTCCCGCGAATCCACTATTCACATCCTTGTCACCTCCAGTCACGACTTGATATGAGCAGGCTGTGCTATGCCAGTGAATAAAGTAAGATTTGTTTATGTCTTTGATTGGCTATTTGACTTGTAACCAAGACGGTCAACAAACATAAACAAGCATACAAAAATATGCTTTGGGAGTTGGGAAGGTGGTGAAAAAGTTAGTTTTGAGCCATGTACTATAACTCATCCACCCTGCTATAAACGTTTGTTCAAATTTCCTCCATCCACCCTAAAGACTCCAGTATTCTTTAAGCGAAATAGTTTGCTTTTGCCGAGAGTAGGCATACAAAAATCAGCGACGTCGTTTTGGTTGTTTGCTCGCGTGGAACTGCGCAGCCCATTTCTTCTAGCTTGGCAAACGCAGCAAAAGCGAACAGCGGCGAACATCCTATGTGATTGGTCCAAGTATATGGTCGGTGTTAGCCTGCTCTGACGAACGCTTTGGATGGTTGCGTTTGGTTTCCGGGTACAGCGTTTACTGCTCGTTTTGGTCACAGCAGCACTTAATTAGAAAAGTTCGGAATTGTATCTTAAACTATGAATACTTCTGAGAGCAGCTAAGTAAAAAAATATGAACACTTTAAACTCGTAACCATCCGTAATGTTTTGTTACAATCCGTAATGTTTGTTTCCCCCTGCTGTATTGGGGGTGTAAGCTACCGCAAATTAAAATAAGTAGCAAACAAGTATACAATACAGCCTCGGCAAACAAGCGAAAGAGAACCAAGCGAATAGGAAAAGATTGCGTTCGCTTGAAGTATACTGGAGCCTTTACCCTAACCCTATTTTTCGATTAAGTTAATTAATAAAAATTCAATCCCAAAAAAATATGTTATTGTTAGCAAAGATAACATGTATATTATATTGTAATGGGCATGGAATAATGGAATTATAAATGACTTCTCAGTTTTTGTTTTCTATTTTTAACCCAAATGCTGACCTTGTATTTTTCCTATATTAATAACTACAGATGGCTGGACAGAAATCTAGTCCCTTCTGGCAGTATTTTACTGAGCCAACACCAGGGAACCAACCCCCCCACTAAAACATGATATCGGCCTTATATACCAGGCATCTGCTGTCATGCTCTCTAAATATCGGCATCGGCCATTGAAAAACCGATATCGGTCGACTACTACCACCCACACACACGCGCACACGCACACACACGGAGAACATGACTGCTTACTTCTGTGAGCCTCCCCCTCCAGAGTTGACGCTGTCAGCCTCGTTTGTGGCAGCGGATGCCAGGGACAGACTGGAGCCTGACTGGGCACTGCTAAGGTTGTCAGCTGCATAACAATCAACAGAAAAGTAGACTAGAATAAAATATGGATCATTGCTTGACAGTCTATAAATTACAATAATTACAAATCCACAAAAAACAGGCGCCAGAGAAAGCTTTGATGAAGCTTTGACCGTGTGGTGTTAGTTAGGATTCGGCCCTCCAGTGCAGTGGTTGGGGTGAGGTTCTACTTACGTGTGGTAGAAGAGCACTTGGAGACGGTGTCGCTGGAGGACTCTACGCGGGTAAACACCGCCTTGGGTCGGGGCTTCTGCTTCGTCTTGGCCTTGGCCTTGCCCTGGAGGCCATGCTCCTCCATTAGCTCCCGTTGCTTCCTCCTCAAGTACTCCTGCTTGATCAGCTCGCGCCGTGTCTTCTCCTCCTCCTTCCTAAAACGATCCTCCTCTGCCTTGCGTCTGGGAGAAACAACAAAAACATGCTCACGGAGAAGGACAAGTCTCTCATATCACAGAAAACCAGACGCGCTTCTGCTCTACAGTTGAAGGGGCTGAGAGAGGAGTGCTAAGAGAGGAGTGCTACCTGGCCTCATCTCGTTTGGCCTCTGTCTCAGCCTCCAGGTGGTGCTTCCGGAGGCGCGCCTCCTCTGCCTTCTTCTGCTGCTTCAGGAGGAACGCCGCCCGCTTCTTAGCCAGCTCGTCCTCCGCTTTCTGCTCATCCTGAAAAGCGCAAGGTATGTTGGATTGGTTATACAATATATTATTTTCAGACACAAAAACAACTTGCTCTTCAAGGGTTCATCACTCAATACAGGGAATATTTGAGGTAACACTAGGCCTACTAAAGTAAAGAGCCAGTATGAGTTTGATTCTCCCCAACAGTCTTTACCTTGAAGAAGAAGCCCAGGACAGACTTCTGCTCCCCGTCTGGTCCCTCTATGGTGTCGCCCTGGCTGACCTCCCCCTCCTCCTGGGAGCCTTTCAAGTCCGAAAGGTCCACTTCTATGAGGTGGCTCCGGCTGCGCTGGGCCATCTCTTCCGACGTCACGTTCTCCTTCCCCGAGCCGTCCAAGGAGTTGAGCTCCCCGTCCCTCAGCGTGCTGGACTCAAAGGACACTCCAGGGCTGGCCAGGGAGACCAGGTCCACGCGGGTGGGGAGCCGTAGGTTAGCCTCGTCGTGGAGACGGTAGGTGGCACTCCGCTGGTGCCCACTGCCAGCCTTGTCCAAGTGTTCTGCCTTGGCAGGGGTAGGGGTTCTGGGACTGTCGGGCTGCTCCATGCGGGGCAAACAGCTCCCGGGCAATGGCCTCTCCAGACTCTGGACGGGCGTGCCAGCCCCCCGGAAGCCCTGCCGGCTCTGCTCCTTGGTCAGCTTCAGCTCTGGGGTCTTGGTCCTGCTTCCCCGGGCTGAGGTCAGCTTGGGGGTTTTTTGGACAGGGACGGTTCCCTGATTGGACAGGGGCTCCACGAAGTGAGCGGCCGACCGGACCCTCCCATCATGGGCCTTGCTGGTGGGGGAGGGGGCCCCTCCTGGGGGGGACTGTACATTCTGCTTCATCAGCTGGTCCTGCTGCAGCGATAGTTGCATCATCTGCTGCTGGATGCTGCCGATGGCCTCATTCAGCAGCTCGATGGAGCGGTTGCACTCGTTCAGGTCCAGCTCCTCGTCCAGGTAGAAGCCACCGTCGCCAGCGCCTTTCCTCTGGGCCTCAAAAGCGCCGGGCTGTGGGACCTCCTGCTTGTCCCCACCGCGCAGAACGTCCACACACAAGTCGTCCTTGGAGCCCTTCTCTCCGTTGAGCTCCTCTTTGGTGTAGTGCGCCTCCGTCTTGAGCGGGTTGGGCAACGTGTCGCTCTTGCCGCCGCCCTTCTTGACAATGTGCAGGAAGGCGGCCTTGCCCAGCTTCTGCCGCTGGCGCGCCGACAGCACCTCCATCTTCTTCTTCTGGTGCTCGATGGCACGTCGTTTCTCCTCCAGCTGCATGTGGAGCTGCACCAGCTCCGCGGCCAGCAAGTTGTGGCTGTCGTCTCCCAAGCGGCCGCCCCCGCCCAGCGGCGAGGACGGGCTCTGGTCACGCTTCAGCCTCCAGGAAGAGGCCAGGGGGCCGCTGAACTCGGAGCCGTCCGGCGTGGTCCTCTGGGAGCTGGAGGCGCTAGAGCGCAGGTCATGGCAGCTGCCAAAGCGCTGCTGGTGGGCCTTGCGCTCGGCGAAGGAGGTCATGCGCACACTGCCGCTGGCCAGACTGCTGGCTTGGGAATGGCCGCTGAGGCTGGGGCTGGAGCGTCCGCTGCCCCCACCCTCCTCCTTGTCCTTGTCCACATGCTCCTTCACGCTCATGTCCTCCTTGAGTTTGGCCGACTCCTCTTCCTCATCGTCATTCTCCTCGAAGCTCTTCTGGGCGGGGCCATTGGTGGTGGAGGCCTCGTCCAGGTCTTGCTCTTCCTCGTCCACCTCCTCCAGGCCTGCCTCCAGACCCTGGCGGGGTGTCACCTCCTCTGGGTCTGTGTGGAGGTAGAAGCCCAAAGCAGGCTCTCTGGAGACGGGCTCCACACTTCTGGCAACCTGGGGCCTGAGGGTGTCTGTGGACAGGTCCAGCTCAAGGCTGGAGGACGGGGTATAGGTCTGATTGAGGCTAGTGGGGGCTTTTCTCCGGGCAGCTGCCACAGGGCTCTCCCCTCTCCGTGGGTCGCCCCGATCGGACGGCCCCTCTCCGCTCTCCTTCTGCTTGTTCAGGCTCACAAACTTCTCCTTGACCGGTTTTAAAACGGCAGGCATCAGCGGTTCTAAGAAAAAGCTGTCCGGTCTGGACTCGGAGAGCGATGGTTTGGCTCCGGTGTCGGGATGGCGCAAGACGTCCACCTGGCTGGGCGCAGTGGGCTTCATGATGGCAACCAGCTCCTCCTCCTCCTCCTCCTCTTCGTCTTCTATCCTGACATTGCCCAGCAGGCCATGGCCGTTGAGGCGGCGTGATGGGGCGGGGGCCGGGGTCTGGTGCAGCGGTGTGGCGGTGGCCACATTGGAGGCCAGGCTGTCCTTGCTGATGGAGCGGGCCAGGCTCACGCTGTCTCCAGAGGCCATGTCGGCGTCACTGTCTGCAGCTGTGGAGTAGGGGTACAGCGTAGACATGGGCCTGGGGGGACGAGCAGACACGGACAGCATCAGCTGCCTGTTAAAGCTCAGCTAGAGGGCAGGGATGGGATTGGACGGCGGTCCTACCTGGGTCTCTTGTCGGGCCAGGCGGTTACAGAGCCTCGTTGGGGGCCCTCCACCTGGGTCAGGGAGTTGGAGCGGTTCCTCAGCCCTGCAAAGAAACACACACATGCAAAAAGGATCAGGAAACTGTGCCTCTTGACCCAAATCACAAATGAGAAGCTGCTGGTTTAGAAGCATAATCAAAACTACAAATCTCCCCAAAGCCAGTGACAAACTCATCAAATCATTGGTCTGAGGGGCTGACTGATGGTGCTTAGTCCTACCGGCGTCTTCTTGCTGCTTCTGTTGCCTTTGTCTTAGAGGGAGCAGGGGGTGGGAGGGGCTGAAGGGTGGGCCCCCTTTACTGGAAAACCACACAAAACACAGACAGACAATCAGTACAGTCAGGGTACTCCGGCCTTTGGTTGCCTTGAACGTTATAAGATTAGGATTAGGAATGGTAAAGTATTTGCCAGTACTGCATTTTACATTAGTCCGCTGTGATTGGACGGACACACTGACAAGCTGAGAATAGAACAGGTATGAGAGTCGGGCACCAGCCAACATTATAACGTTGACTCTCTAACACCAAACCGCTGTCAGTGCTGCCAGTGGCCATTTACTATTGGACCAACAGTCCCCATTACCTCTGAACCACCCACAGTCAAACAAAATACATGTAGCAGCCTAGCACAATGGTTAGTGTAAGTTGAAAGAAACAAAGGGCTTGATGACAAAACAAAATAAAAGAGCAGAAACACTGAAATAAACACAATCTAAATTAAAGTTAACATAATCCTAATTAAAACAGTTACCATCTCCCCGTCATAAAGTGATCAATGGAGACCTAGACTAACGACTACTCACTAATGACAGGAAGGTGAGAGGAAAGAGACTTACAGAGGGTCACAGTCTTCAGGGTGCAGGAAGTACCTGTTACAGACTTCAGAGCTACTCTGGGCCGACAGGGAGGCCTCAGCCACACCCGGCGACACCAGGAAGCTGCGCTTGGTGGCATTGGAGATGGGCACCAGGGGGCGGGCACTCTTGGGCTGGGCCATGGCTTTGGCTACGGAGAGGATAGGCAGAAAAATGTTAGTCAAAATAGTAGAATTGAGTAATTACGGACATTTTCAATGGAGGCAGTCAAGCAAGTACAGATGCATGTGCAGCTGAAATTATTTCACAGGGTACATCATTTACAGGGTTTTACCCAATCGAGACACCCGACGTTTACGTTTATCAACATGTCAGGTTCCAAAGCACTAAGCAGGAAGGACAAAGTGGCTCTGCGTTTCCTTGTCAGGCCGGTGTGACAGGTCTGTTAACCCACCCATAATGCTGCTAGTCTACCCTGCTTCTGCTTACCGTCTTTGATGTCTATAAGGTCCCTGGGCTGGACAAAGTCTGGCTTGACCGTCTCAAACCACCAAAAGAGCTCAGCGATGAACACCATCACGTTGTGCTGCACAGACAGACAGTAACATGTTAGAAAGCTTAACATACTGTTTTCCTTTATAACAGGGCTGATAGAAAAGAAAACAGTAGCTGGTTATAAATATCTGCCAAATAAAGAAGAATATGATTCAGTTGTCAAATGAATGAAAACAGGAGAGCCAGTCAGTGTGTTTGTGTGTGTGTAACTGTTACCTTGAGCACCAGAGGGGAGTAGAGCATGTCCTCCATGGTCAGATAGAAGCTCTTGTTGAGATACTGGTTGGCAAACACCTTAAGTAGATGGATGTTGTAAAGGCTGTCGGCTATTGAACTCACCTCCTTCAGACAGATATCTGCTCAGAGAGCCAAGAAGAGTGATAGTGCAGTGAGGACAGACCTTGGCCCGACAGGCCTCCACAAATGTCACGTAGAACAAGCAGTGAGCCATGCACAGCACACAAGGAGAAGTATTGATTTGATATAGGGCTGAATTCCCCAGTCTCTTCTGGATATCAGAAACAGAGAACTAGAAAGATCAATGTTTGATTGAGTGCCCAGGTTTTCCTGTCTTTGTGTGTGTGTGTGTGTGTGTTTGTACCGTCCAGCTTCATAAGGTGGGGGCAGTAGTAGTGGACCACAGTGAGCAGGGCCGCCCCGTCACACACGTCCCTCATCAGATCCTCCAGCAGGGGGAAGAAGGGCAGCAGGCGGCCCGAGGCATGTTCCCGGCGGTACCGTACCTGACCACACAAGAGACAGAGGCGCCAGTGACCAAAAAGACCTGCAGCGAGCCAGGCGTCCCACATAGAAATGCTAAAACTAGAACTACCACAGCGTTACTCTCATACAAAGCAAGTGTCTGGCCTAGTCAGAACGTTTCTAAAGGGGACGGGGGGAGATGTTCCACTGTCCTGAGTAGGCTACATGTGTTTGGGTGTAGATGGGAGGAGTGATCTGTGACATGGAGGGGCTATGCTCTCTGTCAACATCAGGAATGCTGTGTCAGTTTTTGGGCCAGGCTCAAAGCAGGCCATTGGGACAAACTGACTGAAAGGTGATGAGGGATGAAGGACGTCAGGGACTCACTGGCCCAATTCTGGTGACTGTGTGGGGTAGAGAAACTCAAGCCTCCCACTGCTTGAATCACTGCCTTAGTATATAGCCTAGAGCACATAGTAGTTATCATAACTGTCATGTAGTTGTATGTAGAAGTGAATTCTGCAACAAATGTGTTGTGGCAAAGTAACAGGCGGTAATACAAACTAGAAATGCATTTCCCTGCGCAAATGCGACGTGATGCATCGCAGTTATTCGACTGACCGCCTTAGCGCGCAGAACCTACCCCTGCAGCACAAGCGGACTGCGGTCCAAACCCCGTTTGTTGACAAGGGGGCTTATTGCCGCTAGATCGGTACTGCCTCTTCATCATAATATAATAGTGGACACATATGACGATAAAGTACTACCGTTGGGTTTTATTTTCAACAAGGTCAGGCTTTCACCAACAATGCTTTTATGTGTTCAAAAAGTATGCATTTATAATTCAAAACAGGGTGGCACGAGTCCCTGTCAAAATGGGCTACCTCAATTCAATACTATTCAAT
>JAVQIZ010036808.1:0-15492 GCA_036023535.2 Galaxias brevipinnis
AGTCCATCTCAGGTTGGGTTAAAGACTCACGAGAGTGCGAAGCTCCGCCGCATTGAGTTAGCTTCAATTGAGATTGAGAGGTATTCGCTGGTTTATTCGATTTTGGAGGCATTTTCACGGTCATAACAAGAAACAATTAAATGTAAAATATAACGTATTAGATATAATCAAGACGTGGCGATCGAAAGGTGCCTTTAGAGTATGACATTGAACAATTTACTGCTGGAGCTCCTAAACTTTCGTGTCACTCCATAGTTCGCTAAGCCGGAAGTCCGTCCGATTGATCTTAATTGATTCTTAAAATTAAAGAGAGATTTCACATACTACAGGCTATTTTATTGAGCTAGGACATCTCTGGAAGACAACAATGAACTCGGAAATCTAAGAGCAACCATCTATTTGTGAAGAGATCACATTTTAATAATATAGTATTATCTAAATATAATGTGTAAATAAAATTGTCATCGTTATAGTTTACTTTTTAAACTTAAGCTCCCGAAAAGAAAAAGAAAAAAAGCTTATTTACTTCATGTTTCCTGTATTACGAACGGTTGATAACCTTTACAAATAAAAACAACTTCGCAAATAAAAAATATTTGGCTTAAAATAACCACGATTTGACTACTAATTAGAAAGTTATTACATTCTTGACAAGTTAAATACAGAGCTACCTTGTGAGAAAAGTGGTTTGATTGTTATTGCTGAAACTTCTCGCAGACCGTTTTTTGCCACTATTTGTTGAAGGCACTGTGAATCTGTAATCCAAATTAGGCCTACACTTTTCACTAATGTGCCGTGTGAGTAGCATTACATTCATGTAATGGGATAATGCATATTTTCTATGCCCCCCGATGGCAAAAGAATGCAACTGCAGTAGAAACAAAACTAGGAAGTTAACGGAGGCCTCGAACAGCAGCAATAGCACAGACCTCTTCTTGCCTGTCTTTAGTCTAGACACAGCCCAATACCATTATCGATATAAGCACAGAAATGTATATTTTACAGCAATCATATCCAGGGAGACTAGAAATATGAATTATATATGCTAGAAATATAACTTATATATAAATTCCATAGAAATATTTACACAATCTCCATTCCTTTTTATAAGTTCGGGCGCAATATACACTGTGGAGACATTTATGAACAACTGGATGCGTTTCATTTTGATATTTTTCGACCATAAGAAAAAGAGGACCAATTGCCTCAAGACTAATTTGGTAACTTCAAGACCTTGCATTCCAAGAAAAATACTTCCAGTGTTGTCTCGGCCATGATGTTTGGTTTAAAGTCTCAAACACAAAACGCACGCAAGACCATTAATAAATGAGTATCAACTTCTTAAAATATATATATGTCACTGATTTTTTAAATATTAGACTTCTCCTAATACATTTTTTAAATACAACCATGACACGATTTCAATAGCCTAATAATATCGATAATATGCTACTTACCAACCATGGTTAATATTCAATAACACAACTTTGCTCTTGCCGTCAATGTCGATGTAAAACGATTCTAAGAAATGTAATTGCAATGTCAGTCGAGGTTGTAATATGTAATCAAAATGACTGCATTATTGCGGAAGAGCTATCAGAAATGAGTGGTATCAGTGTATTAGGTATCAGTATTTATCTATATATCAGACTTCCTAAAATAGTTATCACTAAACTCTCTTGACAACAGTTACATACCAGCTAAAACTTCTGTTTCACGTAAGACTGCTGTGAATTTGACCAAATTAACCGATTAAACAATGTACACAGGTACCGCTCTTCCTTGTTTTCTCCTCCCATATCGTTTCAAGTGAAACGAAAGCCTTTCTATTCCCCCCCCCCCCTCCCCCTCCAATTTGCTGCTCTACATCTGCTTCCCCTTTCATAAGCACTGGTAAACGATAAGAATAATGATCAAGAGATCATTGGGTAGTGTGCAGAAGGCCTAGCTTAATTATAAAGCTACAATACAAATTCACACAAAAATTTATTTAAGTTTTCTCTTTTTCTCTTTTGAGAGTTCAATACATACACAATCAAGGCATGGTAACGAATTATATTCTACAAACATTATTCTCAGATTTTAATTCTTGTTTTCATGCATGTACGTCAAGACGTGCACTGTCTGTAATTACACACATAAAGGTACTACTCAATAACTTAAAAAAAAAATGCAAATGAAAAAACAAAAAACAAAATAAAGAAAATGACATGCTATTTTGAGGGCATTTTACTGTAAGCTTTGGTAAATGGCATGAACATTAAGCTACATTATAAACCATCTAAACATACACATTGATGCAACAAAAATTCTCACTGGGCGAGACCAAGCCTGACGTTTTCAAGTAGGGAGAGCTAAGATCCACAAAACTGTCATTTCTAGTCATTTCAAAATCACGTGGTAGCCATCGTTATTTTCATCTGTAAAATTAGAGGAAGTACGCAGTTTTTACATTGTCAAGTATGTAGTCAAGTTTGATGATTTGGGTAAACATTAATGGTGTAATCAAATATGAAGAATGAGTGGATCAAAAACAGGAGGCCTGGTGAAGTAACTCTAGAAGGGAACTAACATGAGGATCTATAGTTACCTTTCATTGAACTAACATGAGGATCTATAGTTACCTTTCATCGAGCTGATGACAAAGCTGGTTTCTTCTCTAAAGTTCTGCACCATCTAGACACATACACCATAACAAAAATGCCTTTTACAACCCAATTGGAGGATTTAAATCTTAATGAATATGTCTATTATAGAGGTTTGGCACCCACCCATCCTAAGTGGTTTATATCCAGTTGAATGAACACAATATACAGTACGGCGCAAAAAACTGTTTTAGGCAGGTGTGGAAAAAATGCTTTAAAGTAAGAATGCTTTTTTTTTTTTAAATGTATTCATTAATGAAACACAAGGTGAGTAAAAAGAAAATCCATATCAAATCAATATTTGGTGTGACCACCCTATACCTTAAAACTGCATGCTCTGCCTAAAACCTATGCACAGTACTGTATGTGAACGGATAATAAGTCCCATATTGGTCCTAAGTACTTTTATAGTCAACCAATAACCAAACATCAATCCCCAAACTCCTCTGGCTAGTTTGTGCATTCCTCTGTTCCCTCTCAACTAGCTAATTCACAAGCCATTTTCCATTAGTGCACATGGCCATTGATGAGCTCTGGTCTGGCAGGGTTGGAGGCAAACAAACTAGTGTTGAGTTGAACTCTATGACTCAAATCTCTACTACAACGTTCCCATAGAAACGTCATGACTTTGAAGTCATCTAAGTTTAAGATGACTTTTCATTGGTAAAAATGGGTTCTTGCCTAAGCTCACGTCATTCTTCACTTCAAGACCAAAGACTGTCTCATGTACACATTTACTCGTACATTGAAGGATCAAACTAAAGAGGCGCTGACCTCGTCAGAGACTGCTATGTGTATCCCTGTGGGACCTTGTCTGTAGATGTGAGTGATCTGCTGGGGGCTGACTTTGTACACCAGAGCTATCTTCTCAGACAGCTCCATCAGAGTGAGCTCCACCAGGTATAGAGCATGGTACACTACAGTGCAGGTGGGGAAGGAAGTGGAGAGAGAGAGAAAAAGAGGTTATTATTTGTAACATACTTCTTCCCAGACCTACACTGGATTCATTACCAAATACAGTGTATCGGCATATTTGATAGGTCGGTCTGACGTTTTTTATTCTCTTTAGCGGCTGATCCAGAATGAATTGTGTGTGCAGTGATAGGCCACCTACCATCTCCACCATCTGGCTTAGTGGAGGGCTGATTCTTGCTCTGCTGCTGGCACACATAGACAGTGAGGCGTGGCTGGACACCCCTTCAACAAAACAGTACAGAACAATAGAAATACTTATAACACCACCGAAAGACTTATTTTATCATCAGGTTCACTCTCAAGCCAAGGATTTAATGTCTCCGATTATTACTATAGGCAAAATTAGCTGGAGAGCATCCTTCGAAAAAAACATTTTTGGGGTATTATTTCACAGAATTGCCTACACAAGCTTTTCAAACAAGACATCTCTGTCCTAAACGTCTGAAATTAATTTAAGTTAATTGGGAAAGTACAGTGCTCTGCTTAACCTCACCTTCCTTTAACGGTGTTGAAGAGCCGAATACCATCAGCTGGTCCACAGATCTGGATCAGGTCTTCTCTGTTCATCTTGAGCAGGTCAGCACCTACAATATTCACACAATTTCCTTTAGTCACTTACATGTTGCTTTGATGGACGCTATTGGAGAAACATACAGATAAAACAAAGAAGCTGTCTGTGTTAGGCTACGCACAGCCACGCAAAAACCTAAAAGTGTAATATTTTTTACCCACAGGAACAAGTTGGCTATGTGTCATTGCACAACTCTCGTTTGTTTTGTTTTGGAATAAGGTCAACATTCAATAAAAATGTGCAGTACTTCAGGCAGCTCTGTTTGACTCAATTAAAAAATAAGCAATCTTTAAATGGGCGAATTGCAGAGACCCCAATTCTAAAGCAGGAAGTGAGGCCTGACTGGACTGGTTACCTGAGAAGCTGGAGAAGAGTCTGGTAAGAGGCGAGAACCTGTGGTGCTGTAGCCACTGCTGAGTGTCCTGGGGGGAGGAGGAGGGCAGCAGGAGGTGCTACATGGCAAAAAGAAGAAGAGCCCGTGACATGAGTTTAGCGCTCCCATAATGGCCTAAAAAGAACAAGAGAGCATCTGCATTAAACACCCACAATGGCCGCTTCTACTTACATCCGAGAAGACGGGCAGGATGAGCTCCCCCTGGAGGTTAGGAGAGCTTTTGCTACAACGCAAACGAGATTTGGATCGTTAAGCGGTGTCGCTCTCAGCTCTGCCTCATTAGCCTTTACACTGGGACCCAAACATAGATAGTTCCTACCCCTATGGCTGTTGAGGACAATGGTTATGGCTGTGCTTAAGAAATCTATGAGCAGCACGGACAAGTGGGCTTCCTAAGTTGGAGAACTGGGATACTGAGCTGATCCCATTGCACATTGAGTAAGAAGAATGTTTGGATAAAGATTGCAAAGAGCGAGTTCCAGAGTGATTGCAGGTAGGCCGGAAACCATTTTACTGGTTTCGGCTCTTGTCTTTACCTCAACCCCACATTTTACAATCTAAACCTACACCACAGTTCATCTAGGTTTGTCATTTAAATAAAGCCAATTCATAGTGCCACAATTAATAGCATTTATACATATCAAAAGTGAAACCAGTTCGCTGTACGAACACTTCCAATGTTCAAAAGAGACTGGTTGAATAAGATGTGTCCCACAGTGGTTTACTCTATACAAACACAATATGCAAAACACATTGTAAGTTCACCTTCATGGTAGCAAAGCTGTAGACAAAGCACTGTTGAAACACTTCATACTCGTCCTTTAACATCTGCTCATATTCATGTAGGCAACCATTCAGAGTGAATGGACACTGACCTGTCAGGAAAGCTACAGGAGGCGGGGGAGCTGAGGTAGACAGGGGAAGGAGTACTACTGGTGCTGGAAAGGGCTGGGGCGTCCGGCCAAGGGGAGCACTGCAAGAAAAAGATAGAGAGAGAGAGAGAGTTTACATGTTTTCTTTTTTTGTGCAATATTTGTCCCTAATCCCAAAGAGCATGTTGGTCAACTAGTTTGCCAGCACATTGTTTCAGGTGGTTAAAGTTTGACAAGATAAGCTTCAGCCTGGAACAGACAGTGTAGAACTAAAAGAACGATAAATCCAGGTTAAGGCTAGCCATGCGTCAGCTGACGTAAAGGGAGAGGACGCTGACAGAGGCCTCCCATGTCTGCCTTTTAACTGTGTGAGTCTTTGACATACTACTGTATCAAAGGCTGGTTGGTACCTGGAGATGAATAAGCCTGCCCTGAACCATGCAATCAAATGACATATTAACTACTTGGCAAGTCAAGCAAGTGAATGTACAGCTTCTCCGCTGGCAAATTGTGTGGCCGAACTTGTGTGAGTTGCATAATAACGTCTGCTAGGGGTCCCCCATGTTGTGCTTTGAGTCTGGAGGGTATACAGAGGGTCTTTTACCTCTGTCAGTATAGTGGTATCAAAGGAAGGTTGATATTTCTCTCTGTCTTGGAAAGTCTTTTTGTCAATCTTTTCTCTGTCCGTCTTCAGTTTGCGATCAGCTCCTTTGGGCTATTGACAGATATATAGCTATTAACAAATGCAAATTATACACAATTAAAAGCATTTGTCTTTTTATTGATTGCAGCATCAAATTGAGGAGGTTTGTTCACCTTGAACACTTTCACTTGGCAGCTGCACGAATGGGCATGCTCTAGGTATTCTCCGTGTTGGTCCTGGGTGAAGGTGTCCAGCTGGACGCGGAAGGGAACCCCCTTCTCCCCGCCATGTTTCCTGGGTGTGAACTCAGTGCTGATGCAGTTTACCTGTGAGTAAAATATAGAGCTTTCACACCTAGAAACTATTTTTGTTCATTTTACAAAGTAATCTCTAGCCCACAATTCTTTATTTTTTTTATATAAATCTGATAGAAGTCAGAATAAAGTAGATGGAACTGAGTAAAAGCTGTACCTGGATGAAGACAGACGCGTTCTTCACAGGATCCCAGAGGAACTCAATAGTGTTCAGTTGCTGGGGATGTGCCCGAGGTTCAGTTATCCCCACAGACAAGGGAATATCTGCAGACAACCAGTCGACCAAGTAGTTATTCATTAAATTAAAAAAAGAGGTATACCAAAACTGTTTATGATACCAAACACTTGACTTCCTTCATATGATTTAAAGCAGGGAAACCAACACAAACGCAATTTTCTCCACCAATTCGGAGCTGCAACTGAAGGCCCTCCACAACACTCACCGATATCCAGGATCCTGTCCCCAGGTCTGTTGCACCTCCATCCCTCCAGCTGCTGATGTTCTGTGTACTGCAGTCGACGGTCGTGGAACACCACACGCACAATGGTCTGCAAACAAGCAGAGCCCCGCATTAACATGGAGAGCTGGCCCAGGGCAGCCAAAAAGCCCCACCATTCGGCAAAGTGGGAACGGCCACTCACAGACACTGAAGGTATCCACAGAATATTTTAAGTCTAAACTTTAAACTGGTTTCAGCTCTTTTCATCCCATGAATGTCACACTTCAATAAACAACAGCTTCCAAGGATTTTATACAGGGACCTTTAGCAATTATTTGGGTTGTCCAATAAATGTTATGCTATGCAAATATTCATGCCACGTCCTTTGAATTAACTAACGCAGAGGAATAGGGTTTGTTGTAAGTTGTTTGAAAACCTTTTTGAGACTTACAAGGTTATTTACAAGGTTATATTTCAGGCGTACAATATTACCGTAACTGGGTAACAAACTGTCTCGTACACATTTTCACACAAAGACACACAAATCAATGTACCCAGAGCCACACTAGGATTGAGCTAATAGTGATGTCTAAAGGCCTACTGGAACATAAACCCAATCCTAGACCTGTAAAATCATTAGAGACGGTGAATGGTGAGGACTGCTTGCACTCGCTGGTCACAGACGTCACTTGTTTGCAGAGATGCCACCTGTTGCATTTTTGCGATGCTAGGCTGTAAGACCACGTTTTTTTAAATAACAGCCTGACAACAGAGAACTCTGAAATAAGACAAAGCCAGCCTGAACTCAACCAAATTACTCTTGATCTGTAAACTTTACGGCAAAACACTGTTTCAACCTATTAAAACCTACGTGACGTCCACAGACAACAGAGTGGCAACAATGTGGGAGTTAGTAGTGAGTGTTGTCCATAATCTGGACATGAGACCTATAACATACCATTTGTTTTTACTTCAAATAAACAAACACTTTGCCCCTTGTCTAAAATTCAACAAATTAACTTAAACAAAGCTAGTTTTGTTAACGTTTTCGTAAATTTTAAATGCATTTTCACATCTGAAATAAGAAACAAGTAATAGAGCCTTAAAAAGTGTCAATAGTCATCATGCAGATGTCCACAATCTTCATGAATAAGTCCCAGTAGAGTTACCAAAAGCACCATAGCATGTTGAGACAAACCAAACTCTCAAACAATAGCATGTTGAGACAAACCAAATAGCATGTTGAGACAAACCAAACCCTCAAACAATAGTGTCTAAGACAGAGCACTTGAATGTGTACTGTGTGTGTGTTACTGTGTGATGAAATGCAAAGCTATACTGAAACTTTGTTTAGTGTCTGAAAAAAAAGTGCCTGGCTGAAAAAGAGCAGAAGGGGATATATGATGGTGCCCTGGCTCTTGAGTGTACGTTGGGCCGACTGTATGTTGGCAAAACTGACACATATAAACAGAGAGAGCAGAAAGAGAAAAAGTTAATATGAAAGACAAAATAGACATACACAACAACTTTAACCTACCTTTACACATTTGGTGCTTTTATCTGTATACTCCACTAGTTTTCTGTTAAGCATACGGATTTCGTAGGATTGACCTACATTTTAAAACATTAAAAGAAACCCAATTAAAAGTTTAAAATGGGAAATCAATAAATCAGAAGGGAGGGGCATTGGGGATAGAAATGAAGCCTAACGTCAAGCCACTCAAACTCTCTCTCATTGAGTCTAGAATTAACTTCACAATAATGTCAGATAGTTTTCAAGTTACCTTAGAGAACTTGCAAGAAAACGTCTAATGTATAAAAATGTTACTATTGCAAAGCTTTTTGAGATACTTCTGCTGATTGTAAGAAGATGACGTTATGTACAAATGCCTATATTTGAAAAAAAACATCAGTGGTTAAACTGATGTTAATAACATTTTAGTCTGATTCTGCTATCTGTATTTATATGCTATGCTAGTGTTTGGCAAGTCTATCTTTCAACAGATAGCAAATAAACATGACATTGCACAACTGATTTTCAGTCTGTTGAAAATATACATTTTAGTAGTGGTTAAATATTTAGGAATTATCATAAATAGAATAGAAAGTAAAGCCAGAGGGGAAAAAACATTAAAGGTTGGGGAACACAAAAAAAAAAAGATATATATATATATATATAAAAAAAATTGAAGAAAATAGAAGAAATAAGTAAAAAGAAGATAAATTCACACTAGCAAATGAGCAATGCTGGATATCTAGAGACCAGATATTCCTGATGTATTTGAAGTGGAATGGTGGCAGTTTAAAAAGCTAAAATATGTCTTTCAAAACTCTGCCTTTCTTGTTACAGGTAGAGCCTTAGCACAACATAATCATACGGCTAGCACAATCCCTCCAAAGATTTGCCAGATCTGGTGAATCAGTCACTAAATGTTTCTGTGTGTAAAAGATAGGGGCAGTGTTGTTTGTGTCAAGATCACAGCTCCTTAGGGTATGAGGCAAGCCAACTATTCCTCTGAGTGGACCTCAATGACAACAGCTAAATCTCCTCCATCCATCCACACAGAGTAAGGGACAGACAGCTACCTTGGTTGAGATAGGTGAGGGTCTCGTCCTGCTGCTTTACCGCTGGGGAGGTGGCTGCACAGAGGACATATTGGAACGGGTTGCGTTTGCCTCCATTCGGTGGATGTTCCTCCTCGTTTTTCAGGAAAGGAGCTAAAGCCTCTCTTGGAGAAAAGTTGATCATTAGAGGTGTTGATCGGAAAGAACAGAGGTAGTTGTTTGTTCCCACTTATCTAATCACTTTGCGGGAGCAAAGGTGCAAAGAAAACGTTTCTTTGTGGACTTGTGGCATCATAGAGGCCTTAGTTGAAATATTACCAAACAAATAGAGAGGAAAGGACAGCAGCTAAACTTAAGTTAAAATAATGAGGTTAAAATGACAGCTTCAGTGTTACATGGGGACCAGAAAGAAGTGTCTATTTACAAAAGCATACATTTTGGTATTGGTGGCTGCCACACTAAATCCGTCAAATTACTACACTTTTATTGAGAGAATTTGAAAAATATTCCAACATAATTTCTGTATTATGTAAAAATACAGAACAATCTGAAATAAATACAAAATAAGCATAGCAGGTTTTATAAGGCATCATGAAAAGCAATCAACCAAGCATGTTCAAATAGTATCCCATCAACAACATTGTAACAAGTTTCCGAAAGATGTAAAAAGGCATTTGATTCTTTCGTTTTGCTCTGTATCAGAAAGACACAAGATTCTTGCACTTACCTAATATAGCTTGCGGCTGAATGCTGGTGGTACGTTTCGGGCTGCGAGTGCCAGAACAGCATGGTTTCCAGGACTCTCGTCTGTTCGTATCCAAGAGCAGTGAGAATTGACAGGAGAAGGGTATGGTACCCGTCTGTCCTCCAAAGGTAGCTCTCAAAGAGGCTTGCTGCCAAACACCAT
Source organism: Galaxias brevipinnis (assembly GCA_036023535.2). Classification (NCBI taxonomy): domain Eukaryota; kingdom Metazoa; phylum Chordata; class Actinopteri; order Galaxiiformes; family Galaxiidae; genus Galaxias; species Galaxias brevipinnis. Next base: position 10,327 of record JAVQIZ010036808.1, read on the forward strand.
TCAGATCAGTCTTATAGTCCCCTTCAGGTGACATCACAGCACCATTAGCATACCTCGGTTGACCTTTGAGAGACGGACTTGCCTAACACACCTCCCAAAACAGTCCCAGCTGGAGGATAGCGGCTTTTTCTCTGTTTAAGCTTCAGCCGACTGCCAGCAAAGTATATGATATCGGACCTTTTTATCTTTTATTCCCAGGGCCGGATCAATTGGAAGTCAAAGGAACATGGATGATTTATCGGTAAAAGTATAACAAGTTAAAGATTCAATCCATTATAGATCTAACATTCAACCCGAAATCTTTAATCTATCAATGACAAATACAAAATTTCAGCTAAATTTCTTTTAGCAAATGTCCAGGATTGGCAAATGGATGTGAACGTATGCCGAATACCTTGCTAATAGCACAGGGCTAGACACCCCAAAGAAAGGAAAATATCAAAGTCTCCCAAGGTTAATGTTTACACCACAGCACTAAGCAAACCTCAGCACTCAGCCGTGTTTGTAAATGAAAGGGCCACTGAGCAATTGGACAACATACCAATGCTGCTGACATCCTTAGCTCCCCATGGGCCAGCTAAAAGAACACCTTAGAATGAATGACTCTGAAACACTCAATCAATTCCCATGTTTGTTTATTTTCTAGAGCAAACTTTTTAACATTGTTGCAAATCTATCACAGGTGAATGTCAACAAAACCTTTCTGTACAGTGTGTCATGGTAAACAATCAAATCAAAAATAAAACAGAACAAATATATAAATACAAATATGAATATTACATGACAAAACAATACTAAAGAAAGCCAAATAATAACATGCACTGTGAACACATTGCAAGGAATATCTTCTTTTTTTTCAGTGACTGTGGGTCAACAGCTAATCTGAAATGTTAAATACTGGTGGATCAAACTTGGTTATCAGCTCACTGATGATAATTTGCGCTCTTCCTGAAAACCAAAACGCAATCTATTTTACATATGCAGAGACGGTAGCCCCAGTTCAGAAACAAATCAACGATTTAGTGATGTCAAACTGTTTAGGAAACATGGGAGGGGGCCAGGAGGAACGTGCGGTAGCAAACGCCTAGATGCCGTCGTTGGCTAAGAACGAGTGTGTTTATTGGCTGCCCGGCTTAATATTCAGGGACATACAGTACAAGGTGTTGATCATCTGATGGAGCTAAATAGACGCTTGTAAATGATCAGAGCTACTGTTACGTTCCCCCACCCGAACAACAGGCCTGAGTTCTTTCTTCCATAAATGACTAAGCTGATGTTACAAGTGCACTTCAATAGGCAAATCCGAGCCGATCGACACGGCACAAAAGTTGAAAAGTGTGCCATCAAAGAACATGCAAACTATTTTGCTAACGTGCAAAAAAGTTAGTTTTATTTTCCTATTTCATCATCTGAGAAGCAGTAACTTATTGTTTATGTACAAAAAAACGTTTGTTCTATCTGTCTTATATTTATTCCAGAAGCTGTACTTATGCAAATGGAAAGGTCAAGAAAAATTTTAATTATAAACGAGTAATACTGTAGCTGTGTTATTATGGGTCATTTGATGAATGACCTGTTCATTCAACAGGGATTCACATTTCAAAGAACAGAAAGCTTCAGTGCTGTACATCCAACTTCTTCTCAGCAGTCAAGAAAAGAAACCTACAGTCCCTGTGCATAAAGGAGCCTAAGGCCTGGTAACGTTCCAGAGTTTGTCTCGGTCTAGTAGTCTCCATCCCAACACTACCTGGAAAACCTTTTCACACTATACAAAGAACCCCATGGCATAGTTTTGAATGACCAGCAGCATAAGGGATTGACAGGTATGGATGGAGTTTGTGTAGGAATAGGATCAGATGAAGGGATCCTCGTAATGGAAATGTGAGTCATTCGAGTGCGACGTCACATGGATGGGGGTTGAGCTTGGGGTCAAGCATTTTTGCGGAATGCAAATTATATCTCAGTCTTTCTCCTTCATTTACAGGCTACAGTTCAAACTAGTATTAAGCCGGTATTCAGACAAGAAATAAATAATACATAATTTAGGGGATTGTCAATAAGATGTTTTAAACTTTAGTACCTCATAATTCCTTTGGCCAAACACCAACAATGTTTTAGATCAAATAAAGGATCCAAACTATCTGATTTTTTCTTGATCGGACAAAAATTGGACCAAAATAAATCATCAACCTGCGTAGGAATACGTAAACCTTCAAAATGATTGACAAACATCAAATCAAACCACATTGGTCGTACAGTACAGTTCATTCTTATTTCACCCAAGTTACGTTGTTTTCTTCACACGTATAAATAACAGATAAGAAAGGAAATCTATTTGTTCATTTGAAATGGCTGAAATATTTGTTTTGAACCTGATAATCAACCCAAGACTTCACCCATCATCATATAGGTCGCGCTCCATCATTGGGCCAGCCAAATGATTCTCTAACAAACATCTCTTTGTGAGAGGAATTACTTCACTGTGCAAATCTTCAGGCTGTACTCATGCGACTTTATGAGCAAATTTCAAGGCATTGTCTCTGGACCAAATCAAAACACCATGATCCGATTAATTACAATCTGAAAGCTCAAAGAGAACAAGACTTATTTAAAACAAGAGGTGCTGGGGGGCCAAGAAGAAAGCTCCTATTAAGAACTATTTACAAAAAAAAAGAATAATTACAAAAGCCCTACTCCCTCTCGATTCAGACCACTTTTGACATTCACAACATTCTTTAATAGGATGGGAGACGTCGTTGAGTTTTCACTAGAGCAAAACCAAACAAACCATTTAATAGCAGAGTAGCTACGTCAAAGCAGTAGTTAAAAATCGGAGAACATGGAAAGCAGTCCCGGGGGTGGGAACGAAGCTCGGCAAGTGGAAGGGTGTGAGAGAGGCACGGCTATGTCACAGTTCCAGGAGGAGATGGACTCGGTCCTTCCACCACTAACTGTGAGAGGAGACATCAGAGGAGCTGCTGCTGTTGCTGTTAATGGTCTGGGCCCTCTTGATGTAGAGGTTCAGCAACTTCATCTGCAAGAGACAGCCACCAAGGATTAGGCCGAAATTCTTATGAAGAACTGAAACAGGTTTCTTTGTTCAAAATGTTGAGGGTTGCTTTTCCCAAAAAGCCTCACGTTGACCTTTGATTTAAACCTCAGACTGTCAGGAAACCTAAGTAGCGCTTTGGAAGAACGATAACCTGCTTTAGACTCTGGACTTTTCAGCCCAAAACAAGCCCCTGTCTCATGGGCCAATCAGACAACAGCGGGAGGTGGAGGGTCTAAGTCAGCTGTTGCACTCTGGGTAGGCGAGTGACCTTCTAAAAGGGAAGGGGTTAGGAACCTTAGCTGAGAATATTGCTGACTAAAAGCACGCAAACTATTGCTGCGCTTTCGCTATGTTGCATCCTGGGCACTTGCATAACCTCTAAACGATATCAAGCAAAATATGTAAAAAGTTCAGGATTTATGATTCTGAACTCATCGGTACTACTAATTTGGAAAGAGTTAGTGAAGTGAAAGAATAATCATGCGTGAATTTTGGAACTGAAGTCATATCAAACTTTTCAGTAAGGCTTCCGCTGCTTGTAATGAACAGTGCTTACTCATCATGTACGTCACTGTCTTTGCAGTAACATAATCCCACACCTCAGACGATTTCCACTCAGAAGGTGGAACTCACACATTGTTATGCTGTTAAGGCCAGTAGTGTGTAGCAAAGCTCAATCAGCTGTGTCCGAGTCAAAGTGGAACCGGTTCAATCCGGCCAAAAGACTGTCTCCAGATCGTAAAGGTGTGTGTGTGTGTGTGTGTGTGTGTGTGTGTGTGTGTGTGTATGTGTATGTGTGTGTTTGTGTTTGTGTGTGTGCGTGTGTGTTTGTGATTAATTAGGGGGTCCCCTCCTCCTCCAGCTGTTTCATAGTCCCAGACAGTTATGCAACTCAGGAGCACTCGCAGCGAAATTGGGCTGAGTGTGACCATGCATATCTGGAGAAGCAGAACAGTTCAAGGTAAAATGTGTGTGCTTGCCGGTCAAAGCATGCATAAGATCTGTGAGCACTGTGTATTCGTTTACTTATGTGCGTAAGCGTTGTGTGATCGCCTGTTATGAGTTCCAATAACTTCAGGTTGGTTTTAAAATAAAGCACTGAGGGCAGTATACACACTGTCGGTTACAGGGTTTTTACACTCATATAACCATGTAGTAATTGCATTCCTTAAGCTTTTCTTTACATAAATCATTGTTCTGTAGCACGAATATAACATGTATAATACATATTAATATGACACGCCTAAATTAAAGGTAAATGTATGCACTTTACTCCAGCACATTTGATATGAAATAAAACAAAGACTTTAAGGGTAAAGACAGAATACTTGCGTCCCGTCTGTTTAAGTAAATATCATACAGGTTTTGCAGCGTGTGTGAGGTGCTGCAGTAGTACCTTGCTGCCAGTTGGGCAGGTTTTAGAATGTGTGTGTGAGGCGCTGCAGTAGTACCTTGCTGCCAGTTGGGCAGGTTTTAGAATGTGTGTGTGAGGTGCAGCAGTAGTACCTTGCTGCCAGTTGGGTAGGTTTTAGAATGTGTGTGTGAGGTGCAGCAGTAGTACCTTGCTGCCAGTGAGTTGGACCAGGTGGGGCTTGAGCTCTTCCCCTATCACAGAGTAGATGGCCACCAGACAGAACACGCTGGCCTTGCGGACGCTGCTCTCCGTGTTGTCGTAGCCCTGCAGACGCAAAGGACAAGACGTGTCAATACATGGTCAGTTATAACGTGTTAGAGAACCATGTGATAAAGGGTGTTCCCTTCATACTTGGCATCACTGAATACGAGTTAACCAAAAATCTCCTTAACACACAGGACTAATATATTCTGATTGCTATGAAATTAGCTAACTGCGCCACACAGCAATGGATGTTAGTGTGAACCATATTCTCACAAACACGGAGAGAGAGAGAAAGAAAGACCCCCTCTCACACACACATAGAGAGAGAAAGAAAGAGCCCCCCTCACACACACACACACACACAGAAAGAGAGAAAGAAAGAGTCCCCTCACACACACACACACAGAGAAAGAAAGATCCCCTCTCTCACACATACACACACACAGAGGGAAAGAAAGAGCCCCCTCTCACACACACACACACACAGAGAAAGAAA
>JAVQIZ010036820.1:0-13783 GCA_036023535.2 Galaxias brevipinnis
AGCATGTAAACAGAAAATAGAATGGGACCTAGGATGGAACCCTGAGGGACCCCGCAGGTGAGACTAGCTGGGGGAGATGACAAATGACCTATATTGACTGAAAAACTTCTATTGCTGAGGTAGGATAGTCTTGTTAGATATAAACCTATCTGGAACAGGTTATAGCCTATAATACGCGTTTACAGTAGCCCTATTGAAGTCCTCACTGATCCCATTGTGGAGACTCTCATTCAAGAATTTGTCATCTCTCGTTTGGACTACTGCAATGCAACTTTGGTCTTCCAGCAAAAGCAATAAACAGACTCCAATACATTCAAAACGCCGCTGCCAGAATTGTCACTCATATCAGGCCCTGGCAGCACATCACAATTATTTGATAGGTCAGGTTTCACAGGGTTGAATGGAAATTATTAGCTTGGTGTGATCGACCAATTGCCATAAATGCCTGATGAATCAAAAGTGATACAAAAAAAAGACAATGTATCCATCCACCCATCCATTCTCCGCCTCTTATCCGTGGCCGGGTCACGGCGGTAGCCAGACGTCCTTCTCCCCAGCAAAGTTTTTCAGCTCCTCCTGGGGGATCCTGAGGCGTTCCCAGGCCAGATGAGATATATAATCTCTCCAGTGTGTTCTGGATCTACCCTGGGGTCTCCTACCAGTATGGCGTGTAGGGAAACCTACAAAGGAAGGTGCCCAGGAGGCGTCCTAATCAGATGCCCAAACCACCTCATCTGGCTCCTTTTGACCGCGAAGGATGACCGAGCTCCTTACCCTATCTCTCAGGCTGAGCCCAGCCACCCTACGGAGGAAACTCATTTCAAATGCTTGTATTCGTGACCTCATTCTTTCGGTCACTACCCAAAGCTCATGACCATAGGTGCGGGTTGGAACGTAGACCGACTGGTAAATTGCATTACTGCTGACGCTGCACCAATCTGCCTGTCAATCTCACACTCCATTTTACCCTCACTCGACCCCGAGATTGCATTTTAATTTACATTTTGACTCGAATAACACATACATATGTGGAAAGTGATAATGCTATGGTGGAATTGCATTTTAATTTTCAAGTTTACATAATCATTTTACTGAAGTCCGTTATAAGCTTCCATATCCGGCAGAAACAATGATAGCACAAAAGAAAATGGGGATTGAATATTAAAACGGGGCTTACAACAACTTATTTTAAAAGCAGATCATACATTATAATAAATCGACTGATTAATTTGCAGTTATATGCAAATGTGGATATCAATGTTACAATATGTTGACATCAAACAGTTAACAGTGGTTACCACATTTAAAAACGCTGATATCCAAATTCAGAAAGCAGATATCAGACAACAAAAATAATTATATCAAAATGGAAGAAATGTTAAAAGGGCCTGCCATACCCAACAAAGCAACATCAGTCTCCTTCACTTGGCAAAAATTCTAACATTCAACCATGTCTGAAGTTGAAATTTGATATTGATTTCTTACAGGTCAAGATCACCAAATCCCCATCCCCATTTGGCCATCAATCAATATATATATGCACATGCACACGCACACGCACACACACAGTGGCTTGCAAAAGCATTCAACCCCTTTGAAATTTATCAGATTAGTCTAGATTACTAATAATACATTGAGATTTTGTTCATTTTAATACTCTATTTCAAAAGACTGACTCTCAAAATGTATTATTTTAAAGTGACAGTTTTATGTCAGAAAATTTTTTCAAAGAAAAATAAAACGGTAATATGCTGTTTGCATAAGTATTCATCCCCTGTGCTTTGATAGCTACAAGTTGACACATATGATTAATGATCAGTTTAATGATCATTTCTCAGACTGAGAATCTGAAGGAAAGGTGTGAAAATGAAGACAAAAGGGCATTCTAGGGAGGTTAGCGATAAACTAATAGACATGCATAAATTAGGAAAAGGGTACAAAATAATATGCAAGTGATATCCCTGTGTGCACTGTTGGATCAATAGTGAGGAAGTGGAAGCTATAGATAGTTAGATAATTTCACCAATGTCAACAAACATGCTAAGGTTCTGTCCCGAACTAATGTTACATGAAAGTGCCACCCACAGGAGTGATTGACAGGCAAGTGTTAAAAAAAGCAAAGTGAAATGGGATTGCGAAGCAATTTTTATTTGATCAGAACAACGTGTGACACTTAGGAAATTAAATGGCAAAGGAGATTACAGCTTTAGCTTTTGAATTGTGTCGCTTTAGAGCCATGCTGGCAATGAAATGGCATCGTCAATATCACATTGTGTTTTAGATATATTTCTGTCACAAATAATGCAGTGACAATTAGTAAATGTAATGCCAAAGTGAACATTGATTTGTCATTTGAGCATTTACTTTTTCATTTTCAATGAGGCAAGGTTATTGCGTACAAAACTTGCGAAACTAAAAGCTTTTTCATTTTAAATTTGGCACAATTTTACCATTGGCGGTACACCAACACGAAAATGAAAATACAAACACGTCTTTTGCATTTGGATTTTATTTATGACCCAGATGATGCGCACATAACGTGCAATCGAAATTGCAATCCCATCCCATTATTGCTTTAGCGTTTTTGAGTTTGACTGTTCATTTGAAATTTGAAAGCTATAGACTTCCATAGGAAGCTGCATTACACCACCTAGGCACTACCTGGACAAGGCCGTCCCTGAAAAAGCAGCATCCGAACAAGAAGAAGACTAGTGAGGAAGGCCACAGAGGCATGCATTTATGTATTGGGACATACTAAATCTATTTCTGGCTTACTATTTAGTAATGTAGTATGGATATTAAGACAAAGCCATTTAGTACTTACTGGACTATGCTCCACGTCCCCAAAATGCTATTCGTCAACTTCAGAATGACACAACTGCCTGGGTTTCGGTCACATGTTCCAGATGAGTATAGTAACATAAGCGAATCTTTGTAAAAACTATAGTAGCCTATATTAGATTTTGGTTACAGCAGTCAGTATACCTATGTAGGCTACTCATTGAGCTAGTAGGCTAGTATTTAAGTAGGTGATTCTGATCACAGTTATAATATCAGGTTTCCTTCTGTTCCTTCATCATTTATGTTTAAAGGTGCAGTATGTAGTTCTAGAGAATTGGGGAAAAAATGGCAAGAATTTGAATCACAACTCTCAAAAAGGCCAACGAGTCTTTGGTCCCTCCCATCCCACACATGCCCGTGCGCACTTTGACTTGCCTTCTTGAGCCTGAGCAAGGCAGTGTTTCATGAATCATGTGTATGTTGTGCATATTTTTGGTTCTCACCAACAACACATAAAGTGATGTCTGATTCTGAGGTGAGAAAAAAAAGAATCCCGAACGTCTGATGTAAATGCTCTATAACTGATTGGTTCACACCAAAGCAACGAGCAGACACAAATGACTGTTTCCATATTAACAACATACAGTTAGCTAACGTTAACAAAAACTATTTCATAATTTGATTCCACTATTAGTATGAGCTAGTGCATGACAATCGTTTTTATTTAGCTGCGATTGGCACCATAGCTACTATACATTGCTGAGTATATCCAACATATGCAAGTAAACGAAAAATACCTTTTTGACATAAATCTGGCACGATACTTCCTAACATTCTAAAACTTCACTTGGCAATTTGACAAGCCAAGTCTTTTGCGACGACATGCAACGACTTCAGCCGGCTTGCAACTACTAGTTCACACCGCTGCTACTTTAAGCTGCGACGCAAATTGTAACAAGCTTGTTTGGAGGGTGACGCTGTAAGCAGGAGGACCTAGGAGTGTGCACGCGAGGTGATTGACAGGCATGGTAGCCCTTACTCCTTGCAAAAACTCTCCTGATTGGTTGGGGATAGGCGGGTGTCCCTACATTTTTTAAAAGCTGAATGCCGGACCCAGGGCGCTCATATAAAGCGCACCTTCTCTCTGAACATTTGGTTTAATGATATCCTCCAGGAGGTATGTAATAAACGTAAAAAACATAAAAAAATGAATTTATTGCTAGAAATTCAAACTTACATACTGCACCTTTAAATACCAACAATACCATGTGACAGTTTGCTATCGTTTTTGTGGCCGCTGGTTGGTTTCGTAAATTGAGCAGACAGACACACTCTGATTGGCCCACAACTTTAGAGTGAAGTAGACACTTCCTGAATCCAGTTTAAGTTTACGGAGCTCGCTTTATAGCATATAGGGCTTATGAAAAAAATGTTTCTGATGAGCGGTCTAAGGATTGTGTTGCTAGTCTTAATCGCTTATACTGTTACTGGACATTGCACATTTCATTCTCTTTCGCATTTAAAACCACAAGCAAACGATAAAACTCAGGGAAGAGCGGTAGTCGACCTTTTGAAACGATTGATTGGAAGTAGATCTCGCGAATTCATTGTATTAGTAAACAGAACCCTTTCCAACGACAGCCTGGACGTGTGCGAGCTCCGATCGGCTAAGAACAATAAGATCATTGCAACAGGTAACACTGGGGTGTCGGTTGCATCTGGCATATATAATTATCTTAAATATTTCTGCAACTGCCATATATCGTGGTCTGGTGACCAGTTGAACATTCCGCATCCCTTACCACAGCTCACTGGCGTTCTGAGGATTAGCACCCAACACAGGTAAGTGCGCGTGATCAATATTTTGGTTTTGTAATATCCATAACCGTCTACAAATCCGCTTAATTGGCTAGTTACACAGGCATACACCGTATGGCTTTAATGCTAGGTTCACTGCCATCGCCATATCTCATGTCTGGATTTGCCAGTTTATCCAATTATATTTATGGAAAAGTATACCGAGCAAGAACATAACATTGGAATACACCGTGTTATTAAATGTGTTTTGACCCTGTGAGCAGCCTACACCAAAATAACTTTTTTTACTAAAACGGTGTCTTTGCGTTACAAAATACACAGGATGTAGTATCCATTATGTCATAATTCAAGCACTTTAAAAAAAACAATATTTTGAATTAATTTGGGTTGAGTGCAGATATCGCTTTGTGGTTTTCATGTGGGCACCTTCCAAGCCCTTTACACCTTCAGAAGGCTTAACGGTGAGCAATGACATCTCAGAGCATTTAGATTTTAACTAATGATAATGTGGGAAATAAATCGATATCAATTTATTGCGCTATTTCTAGTGATGTTAAGGTTTTTAGTTAGGCTGAAGCACCATGCGTTATTGCTCTCCAACGAAGTATTCATTTAGCTACGTTAACGTAACGTTACAAACTTTACTAAAACGGGGACATGAAAGTGTAAACAATTTTTTCTTTAAGGCTGAGGTGCTAAATATGGTTATCAAATTAGATTTATGTTTATCTAAATTCACAGAAATTATAAAAGGAAATGTAAAAAGCAACTTCTGAAGAAATGTTTAAAGAAAGTAATACAGAAGTCCATCCATCCATTAGCTATACCGCTTATCCTTTGCAGGGTCGCGGGGAGGCTGGAGCCTATCCCAGCCGACATAGGGTGAGAGGGGAGAGGCGGGGTACACCCTGGACAGGTCGCCAGTCATTCACAGGGCTGACACATAGGGACAGACAACAACTCATACTCACATTCACACCTATGGGCAATTTAGAGTCACCCACTCAAACACGGGGAGAACACGCAAACTCCACACAGAAAGGGATCAGGTTGGATTGAACCCAGGACTTTCTTGCTGTGAGACAACAGTGCTAACCACCAAGCCACCGCGCTGCTCCGTAATACGGAAGTAAAAAAAAAAGAGTAAATTGGACGTATTTGGGGAAATGCAAAGCAAATGTAAAAGGAAAGGTAAAAATCATTAAAGAAATGTAAATATGAAAGTCAATAAATGGGGGATTTAATACAAAGGAAAATACATTCCATGGAATTTTATTTATTTTTGAGTAATTTATTTATTTGTTTTTATTTTTAATTTTGCCAGCTTGGGTCCTTCGTGCATCTGATAGCTTATAATGTGTATATTTATGTTCAAAAAACTTTTTGAGATTGCCCAAAATGTATTGTATTGCATTCTTTGTTTGACTTATTAGCAGACGAACACTTGTGTAGGTTTGGCTAGCGCAGGCGGGAAAAGTTGGTACATAAAGTTAGACTGGAAATTAGCAGTATTAGTATTAGATTTAATGAATGAATGAATGAATGAATTTATTCATTCATTCATTCATTCATTCATTCATTCATTCATTCATTATAATAATAATGATAATAATAAATAATTATTAGACTGTGTTAGACTGGCGACCTGTCCAGGGTGTACCCCGCCTCTCGCCCTGTGTCGGCTGGGATAGGCTCCAGCCCCCCCCCCCCCCAGCCCCCCCTGCATAGGATAAGCTGTATAGCTAATGGATGGATGGATGGATAAATAATAATTCATTTTTTTAATATAGCGCATTTCTAAAACACAAAGTCGCTTTACAGCATCAACATAGATAACATGACACAAATAAACAATTAGACAATTGGGAACATAGCAGCTCTTTATGCTGTCCAGTCAATGGTGAATGTTTTAATCGTTTGATAAATGTAAATTCATTTTGCGCAATTAAACCTCATCTCACAATCTTAGGCTGATGTTAGTATTATCAGTTAGTAACGACAACAACAAAAAACAAAGAAGTGCTATATTGTATTGTAAAAACAAGTGTTGTGCATTCCTCTCCATTGTTTTTACTCTATGGTTATCAGGATATTACATACTAATCTAACCCTTTTTGAAAGCTTCTACACTGTGTTGTTATCTTCTGTCCCGGATTAAATGTGCCCCACTGACAAAACAACTGACCCCAACCCCCCCCCCCCTGTAAAATTGGTCTAGAACCGCCACTAAATAACTTCTAATCCTTACACCAACCATTCACAAATCAACATTAGGAATACACCTTTCTCGTTTTGTTTGTTAGCTGTAACGCTATAACGTCAGCTGAACTGTAATTAATTCACTGTCGCGTTTATTGGTACCTACCTAACGTTTGGTCATCAGACATCTTCAGATGTCCTAAATTCCAATGAGAGCAGTAAAGAAATAGGCTCTGCTTTTATGATAGAGTAAAGGCTGTCCAGATGTTTGTGGCAACAATAACTAAGGTTAGGATCAAAGCGGTGGAGAGAACCAGCGAATGGGGGAGAAGGGTCTAACTGCAAACAAAAACATGGCGGCGCAACTGAACACATGGGTGAGCCTCTGGACGTGCGGGTCAGCCCTCGGATGTAGATTCATGGAGCTCTACTTCGCACACCCCCTCTAGTTCACTTCCTGCCCCTTCGTCACAAACTGTCCTTCTCGTCGTTCTGGACTCAGACTTCGCTGCACTCCACTTCTCCCAAGCGCTATTATTATATTGCCTACGCTGTTCGCAGTTTCCACCATGGCACAGGTAAAGTAACAAGAAGGTTTTTATAGCATCCATTTGTTTATTTGTATTTAGAATAATTTGCCTTACTTTAATTTTTATCCATCCAGTCACCATCAACCAATGTGCATCATTTCCTTAAGTCTTATTTGTATATGGTGTATCAATTATTCAATGTTCCTAAGTTAAACTAGGCTTTAAGGTTCTGTAACGGTATTCTGATATACATATATTTATCGGCTGAAAATGAATGCTTGCACATGGTCAAGGACATTGCAGAGATGAGGTATGAATTCAGTTGCATAGCGTTGTCTTGTTGATTGCATCTGAACAGTTAATTTGAGTTTTTGACACCACACAGGGAAAGAACATTACATTGTTGGATCTCCATTTCACTCCAACTTGGCTGTTTGAACAGTCCATATTGTTAAGTTGCATAGGTTTTGTATAATCTGGCGGTCATGTTCCCTCACACAACCACATTCACTGAAATAATTCTGTCAGACAACAATGTTTATTTTGGTTTATCAGAGGTGTGTCTGAGAGTATCATCCCAGGGCCTGCAAAGACTATATTTTCAGACAATTAGCTTTTTAATACGTTTACATATAATTCATCTCATTAATGTTTTTATCTCTGTCCTTTTTTAACAGGCATGATCGACTGGAAGGGTTGCCTGACAGTATTAGGCTTGTACGCAGGATGCCACTTTCTGTTAGCAGACACAAACTGAGATATTACTAGAATGTTGAATTCCTTGGACAGTGTCCTGACTGCCAGCACCCAGATTACGTTTTTTAGTTTGACCCTCTTTTTATTTTTGACGCCCCTCTCATTTATGTTGCAGGTAGTGTTTGTTTGAAACCCTGAAGGGTTACCTGTGTTAATTTTTTTTATTCATAATAAATGTAATATGTACAAAGATTGTTTTATGAAGCATGAATGAGGCATAATGAACAGGAAACGTGAATTAGGGTCAGTAAACAAGGTGGAACAGTGCTTTTGCTGTCCACACCAAAATTCACCTGTGTAGCACTGTAATTTAGTGCAGGACTGTGGCTGTTGGAGGTCTACACTAATCCAAAAGTAAGTGCCAGGGACACCTATACATCTGAAATGCAGAATTTATCTACTTTGTTTAATTACACTGTGAAAACTAACCTTCTCAGAAGGCAACACTACAAAAAGGTAGTCCATGAAATGTTTTTTTTGCCTTGGGTCAATAATAGAAAGGAAAGATATGAATCATGACTAAATCAAGGCTGAGGATGTCAACTATTTTTGTGAACCATAAAGTATCTATTAAAACAACTTTAAGTAAAGGGAGTATGGGCCTTTAGTTGTGCCTGTCACCACTCTTCTTCCAACTGGCTTTGATTTTTTTCTATTAAATTCCTCCCACTCACTGAAGAAAAAAGGGAAGTTGGGAAGAAAATGGTCAGTTTTAAATAATGGCTCATATACCTATAATAATGGATAAATGTCCTATGCCAACATATTTAAGAAAAATACCTGGCTTCTGTAACAACAGCAACAGGCTATTCCTCAAACATTTATTGAAACAAACACCGGCAACAAATTATCCTCTTCCCACGCCTCATAATTCTCAGGCATTCACACATGCTTTTGGAAAGCATAAACTGCTATTGCAGACCATTGAAAAACGCTCATGTCGCTTTGTATGGCGCCTATACGCAACGCCCGCAAGCGGAAAAAAATAAAATCGGACAGTCTATTTTTTACTTCTGCAAAGCGGCATCCATGGGTAACTGCAGTCAGCAATCCAATAAGAACATTGGAGAAAGTTGTATTCCAATCTTCATTTTGTATTGGTTGGTGTAATTAGAAGTTATGAAACTGGGGAAATGGCTATAGAGAAGGAAAACACATTATATGGTGGCGTTAATAACACAGGGAAGTGCTAAAGAGCAGAAGCTCCTTGAGGAGAGGGAGGCGAAAACAGAGCGATTCTAAGGTTTGAGCAACAAATTGATGAAATGCCGAACGCTTAATTTCATGTTGGCTTGGTTGTGTTATGCGCAGTTTATTTTCCTTGCATCATACAAGTTCCTGTTTGTGTGATTGCTGATATGTTTACATTGTGATTGTGCTATTCAGATGTCAGCACAGGTTTCAGTTTTATACTGTTTTTATGTGACATTGTTGTATATTCACATAAAAAGCACAATACCTTTACACCCGAATCAACATGACAATGTTTGATGTAGTTAGGCAAAAAGAATGTAACAGTGAAAATTAAGCTGACTGATGCCAATGGACTAATGAAGTGCAATATTTAGTTTCTGTCAGATTGTTGTAAAAACATTGTGAGTATGATGCGTGGACCAGGACATCAGCACTTGATCGAGACAAGGACGGGCGAAGTCTGGCTATGTTGCGGAGGTGAAAGAATGCGGTCGGAGTTATGGAGTTGATATGAGGGGCAAAGGAAAGATAGTCGTCGAGGATAACTCCGAGGCTCTTGACTTGGGAGGAGATGGGTACAGGGAAGCCATCGATCATGATGTTAGGGAAAGTGGCTTTGGACCCAGCTAGCAGGGCCTCCGTTTCACTGCCATTGAGCTTCAGGAAGTTCTGACTCTTCCAGCTATTGATGGCCTGAAGGCAGTCAGTCAGGGAGGGAGGAGGGAGGGCAGTGGTGGGTTGGGTAGAGACATAGAGCTGAGTGTCATCAGCATAACAATGGAAGTGGACACCGTGATGATGGAGGATTGACCCCAGAGGAAAGAGGTAGACGATGAAGAGGAGTGGACCCAATATTGACCCCTGGGGGACACCCTTTGCAACTGCAGCACTTTTGGACCTGTGGTTCTCCAGCTGCACAAACTGTTGTCTATCAGCAAGATAGGATGAGAACGAGGGGAGTGCAACACCAGTGATGCCGATGCCAGTCAGGCGCTCCAGGAGTACCGAGTTGGAGATAGTGTCAATGGCGGCACTAAGGTCAAGGAGGATGAGGATGGTCAGTAATCCTGAGTCAGCTGCACAGAGGAAGTCGTTGGTGATTTTGACCAGGGCTGTTTCGGTGCTGTGTTTTGGACGGAAACCGGATTGAAGTGGTTCGTGAAGGTTATTTGGAGTCAAGGTGGGACTGAAGTTGAGCAGCAACCACCCTCTCAAGCACCTTGGAAATGAAAGGGAGATTAGAAATGGGCCTGTAGTTGTGTAGGTCCTCAGGATCAGCACCAGGTTTTTTGAGGATGGGTGAGATTGCGGCCAGTTTGAGAGTAGGGGGTACAGTTCCGGATTTGAGGGAGGAGTTGATTATTGCTGTTATCAAGGGGGAGATGGCTGGTAAACAGGCTTTGATGAGGCTTGTGGAGAGAGGATCAAGCTGACAGGTCGTGGGCTTAGACTTGAGGATGAGCTCAGAGATAAAGAACACGGATGTTGGGGTGATATAAGTTAGGGAGCTGGCGAATGACAGAGCTGGTGGGACCATCCAGGCTAGTTCTTCTGATGGGGTGGCAGATGAGGCCACCTGTAAGTGGATGGTGTTGATTTTGGTGGAAAGACAGTTCAGGAAGACAGTGCAGTTTTCATTGGAGATATTAGAAGTGAGGGTGCTAGGTGGCTGTAATAGGTGGCTGACTGTGGAGAAGAGGGCTCTGGTGTTACCTTTCCCTGCAGAGAGGAGGTTTGCATTGTAGGAGGATTTAGCAGCACAGAGTTTTAACTTGTAATGACGTAGGCGGTCCGAGTAAAGTTGGATGTGCACTGAGAGTCCAGTCCTTTTACACAGCCGTTCGAGGGCAGGACTGTACCAGGGAGCTGTTTGGGCAAAGGAGGCAAGGCGTGTTTTTAGTGGGGCAAGGGAGTCGAGGGCAGAGGAGAGGCAAACATTGTAATTACTAACTAACTAAGTGAGGTTACAGGGAGTGATACTAGTGGAGCAAACTAAATCAAGAATGTGGCCTTTAATGTGAGTTGAGAATGTGACATGTTGTGATTCCAAGACAGTCAATGAGAGAAATGAAATCATTTGCGAAGGCACTGGACGAGTCATCAGTGTGGATGTTAAGATCACCCAGTAGGTTAACATTAGGGGACATTGCACAAACAGATGTCAGTAGTGAGGATAGTTCTTTGAGGAAAACAGCATTGGGCTTTAGGGGTCGATAAAAGATAAAAAATATGATTGGTTTACAACAATTGATTTTTAAAGGTTGATGTTCAAAAGAGGAGTGGAGGACAGTAACAGCATTGACTTTACAGTTCTCACAACAGACCACAGCGAGAACAACACCACGCCCAGTAGCTCGAGGTTTACAGATGTAAACAAAACCAGGAGGACTAGCGTTGTTCAACTGTGAGAAGTCATTTGGCTGCTGCCAGGTCTCAGTAATGCAGAGGAAGTCCAGCTTTCTGTCATCAATGAATTCATGAATCAGTGAGGCCTTCTTAGTTAGAGATCTTACATTAAACGTAGAGAATTTAAACAAGAAAATGTCGCAGACGTAGCTGCCTTTGGCACCGGGGAAAGTACACTGTGATTGACAGTACAGCTGGGATTGCACATGGGGCGGGGATTATTAGACCAAATTGAGCGAATATTTGAGTGTTGAGTGGCTATGGTGTGCTCCGACTCAGAGTGGAAAAACATACGTCCATGCCGTCCAAGTTCATCAATTAATGAGATGCAGTTTGGAGTGTTATAGTTATTAAAACTATGCAGTTTATCGATGGAGTACTGCGGTGCCATGCCAGGTAGAAAAGATGCCAGCAGCAATTACCAGCCCGGTTAGCAGAAACAAGTTGTAGTCCAAGGCAAGGCTAGCCTGTCAGCCTAGCAACCACAATAACAAATCCTTAGCGACGACTAACCGAAGTTAGCTAGGATTAAAAATAAGTGCCCCTTAGGGGAAAAAATTGCAAGAAAAAACTAACTTTGAGCTAAATATAAAACGAATTAAGAGTCATGAAAGAAAGAAATTAAAATGATACAGAGGATCAATGTGTGATAAAATGCTGTGGAAAAGCGACGAACAAACAACGCCAGCGTCCTCTCCTTACAGCGTTGCCATAGCCATTAATGGGCTCTTTGTAAAGTGTGAATAGACATTGGTGAGTCCAAACAGGGGAAGCTACCATCACCCAGAAGGATGCTGTGGAAGGGTACCGTTTTGCCCTATAAAAGCTACTGACTGTTCTTCATGGTGTGTCTATTCAAATAGTCTATTTGGTGGTGTAGATGGGGTTTGATCCTTTTTTCCTGGTATGATGTAAGATGACAAGTCTAGAAAAAAACAAGAATTTCACATAATTTAGTCAGAATTGGAAGGACTTTTAATATGAGGTTAAACTGTAGGAAACCAAACGCATATGGCACAAACATGTTAGTAGTCACACACAATGCATGTGTATATACAGATAGCATACATATCATCCCACAAATCAATAAAGTAAACTGTTGATTATTTGTCATTATGTGTTTATCACAAACGGCTTGACCCAGCATTAACGTCACCATACTAGCTAGTCAGCATGTATACAGGCCAACTACAACACAGCTTGTTTGCAGTCTATCATACAGAACTCAAACCAATGCATCAGCATTCCCAGGTGTTAAGATAGCCGTCTTCTTTTTCATACATCTTCCCGATTGGCTGCTGACAACTGAAAAAGGATGCCCATGCAGGAAAATGGTATTGCGAGATTTGAAATGTCCGGCAACAAATCTTTAGTTTTTTTTGTTGTGTTTATGTAAAATCAATGCCTTCTTCGACTACTGGTGACATATTAGAGTCATGAAGGGTCATCCCATTTCATAGGGCCAGATTTCCACCATTACCCCTTGTGTTTCGAGGGCCACTCAAACGAGGGCTAGGGGTAAAAAAGGGAATTGGGATTGGGCCTAGGTATGGTATCAGTCAGTGTCAGAATCTAACTGATCAGTCAGTGTAAGATTCTTTCTCTGGGCTCTCAGTTAGGCACAGCTTAAATGTATGAAATCCCAGTTCATGTTGTGGTGTAAATGCGATGTTAAGAGATATACGCGTTTGTCCGGTATGTGCTCATAACGATATTGATCTCAGCTTTCCAGGGCATTATTTTGCATGGAATGCTCTTATGCGAGAGGACTCTGCATCTAACATCAAACACAGCCCGACTAGAATCTTTCCGAATAATGCGTACACATACTTCCTAGTGGAATAGTCATTGTAATCAAACACTCATTCTTTCGGTGGTTAAAGTTTTATCCTCCAAATAACAAGTCAAAATATAACTGCAAGCAGTGATAGCGGTGGCCGGCTATGAAAAAATTATTACGGGAAAAAAGAACATTAAGAAAAAAAGAAACAAAAATTGCAGAAAAGAAAGAAAGAAAGAGAGAAAGAAAAAAGGACAAATCCTCAGCAAATGGAGGAGGTTGCACACCCACCAACCTACATAACCTTCTGTAATCTTGA